>LPNX011210945.1:3386-127187 GCA_001517045.1 Pseudotsuga menziesii | reverse complement strand
GTTCACTTCCTGAAACACAAGTCTGAATTTTTTGGCCTATTCAAAGTCTTTAAGGCTTTGGTTGAAAACCATTCTGGAAGGAAACTCAAGGCCCTCAGATTTGACAATGGTGGTGAGTATGTCAAGTCTAATTTTATTAATTATTGTGCAGATGCAGGTATTCAGATGCAGCATTCTATCCCTTACACACCACAACAAAATGGTGTTGCTGAGAGGAAGAACATATCACTGAAGGAGATGGCAACATGCATGATGGAGGCCAAAAATTTGCCACCAAAGTACTGGGCCGAAGCTACCAACTATGCAACCTATATCCAGAATAGGGTGCCTCACAAACAACTTGATGGTATGAATCCCTTCGAAGCATGGAGTGGGAACAAGCCAGATGTGACCCATTTCAGGATTTTTGGCTCAAAGGCTTGGGCTAGAATCCCGATAGAGAAGAGGAAGGATTTGCAGCCCCAAATCCAAGAGTGTATTTTTGTTGGATACTTTGAAGATTAAAAAGGGTACAAGTTGATAAATTTGAGCACAAACAAAGCCTTCATTTAAAGGTGTGTTCAATTTGAAGAAGAACCCCTTGCAGCAGTGGAAGTTGGTGAAGCCTCTCCACCACCTGAACCTCAAGAAGTAAGTAAAGAGTTTGTTGAACATGTTGATTCTGATTTGTCTGATGGAGATAAGTTTATTGCAGACCCTAACATCCCTACAAGGCCAAAATGGGCAGCCAAGACACTACATGCAGCAGGAGAGCTAGCTGGGGATCCCAATGACCCAAGAAGGACTAGATCTCAGTTTGAGAGTGGTCTGTGCATGAAGGATCCTATGTTTGCTGAAAAATTATATTTGATGGTGGATTCTGATCCTAAAACATATGAAGAAGTAGCAGGAGATCCAAGATGGAAAACAACCATGAAGGAGGAGTTCAACTCACTCCAGAAGAGCAACACATGGGAGCTAGTGGATCTTCCCCCAGGGAGAAAACTAGTACAGTGTAAGTGGGTCTATAAGACCAAATTTCCTGCTGATGGTTCACCACTGAAGTACAAGTCTATATTGGTAGCCAAGGGCTACTCACAGGTTCATGGCATCGATTACAATGAGACTTTTGCCCCAGTGGCAAAGATGGATTCCATCAGGCTATCCTTAGCCATTGCAGCCTCAAGGCAATGGGAGGTACATCACATGGATGTAAAATGTGCCTTCCTAAATGGACATCTCACTGAAGAGATATATATGTAGCAGCCTCAAGGAAGCTCACAGGCTGAGATTGCTTCCATAAAAGGAGCTATGAACCAAGCCTTCTCCATGACAGATTTGGGGCTCTTAAGTCAATTTTTGGGGCTTGAGATTGCTCAAACCAAATCTGGAATCAAGGTGAACCAGTCCAAATATGCCTTGGACTTGCTGAAAAAATTCAGAATGAAGGATTGCAAAGCAAGCAAAACTCCTTTCCTTTCAGGAGTGAAGATGGAAGAAGTTGATTCTTCACCTATGGTAAACAATACACTGTATAGGAAATTGATTGGATGTTTGTTGTATTTGACACATACTAGACCTGATATTTGTTATGCAGTAAGTGTGGCTTCTAGATTCATGGATCAGCCTCAAGAGATCCATTGGAACGGAGCCAAAAGGATCCTTAACTTTGTTCAGGGAACAAGGACACATGGGATCTTCTATAAAGCAAAATCTGATCTTGATTTGATTGGATTTACTGACAGTGATTGGGCAGGTGATAGCACAGACAGAAAGTCCAATTCAGGATATGTGTTCATGCTTGCAGAAGGGCCAATCATATGGTCAAGCAAGAAACAGAGTGCCATTGCACTCTCATCTACAGAAGCAGAGTACAGAGGAGTTGTTAATGCAGCAACTCAATGCTTATGGTTGAAGGGTTTACTTGGAGAGTGTGTCTTTGAACCAGAGTACTCAACTACCATCTACTGTGATAACTAGAGTACCATTTGAATATGCAAAGATCCAGTTTAGAAGAAGAGAACCAGACACATTGAGATCCATATGCACTACATCAAAGAACTTGTGCATGATGGCACCATTCACCTACTCTTCTGTTCATCTTCAGAACAAGTAGCTGATATCTTCACCAAAGCATTTTGTGAGAAGACCTTCAGAAATCTCAAATCACTGCTGGGGATTGCTGATCATGCTGTGAAAGCATGAGTGAAGACAATATTCTACAATTTTGTTTTATAGTCCATGTTTAAGGGAGGATTTTCCCAAGTTGGTTTTTCCTCTTTCCTTGTTTAAATGGACATGCAGTATGTAAAGGGTGACTAAGCCTTGTTGCTAGGACCTATAATTTTTTGATATATTACTCATAAGTCAGGCTTAAGAGGGGGTGTTAGAATAATCAACCCATACTTTACCCATTTAGACATTAATTTAATTATTTCTATCTTATTAGCCTAGTTCATGTGTCCCACCGTGTGCAAGTTGTCTATTACCTATCCATAGTGGTCAAACTTGCCTTATTTGACTCATGTAGCACATGGGAAATCCCATGGAATCAAATCTTCTTTATTCCTAGCCTCCTAGGTGCCCTTCTGCTTTTTCTGCTTTATTCCCTGCTTTTTCAGTGTTTTAAGGCAAAAGGAAAAGCTAGACTAGGTGAGGTTGACTAGTTTTTTGTCCTACACATCCTCCTCTCTTTTCTCCATGAAAAATCATGTATGAGCTGCCATTCCACCACTCTTTATCTTTCCTAATCCTTTTTTCCAATTCGTGAGCTCCATGACAGATTTGGGATCAGCTTTTTACACCTATGGGGGATTTGCTTATTTTTAGTAAGCCTCCTTTATGCTAGATTCGAATTGCTCCTCATGCATTCAAATCCATGATGTATGTTATTTATTCAGCAACCTATGTTATTACAGGGTTGGCTATTGTACACTAATTTAATACAGTTTAGTGTTCAGCTCCAATTTTTAGTCTCTTTGTGAGTGATTTTGCATGATCAATTGTTAATTGTTGTGAGTAAAATTAATCTATCACCTGGTTCAATTTCCAAATTTCAATGGTATGTTGAAGAATTCCCTCTTATTTAGAATTAGTGACTCCTATGAAGATTCAAGGATTGGTTTGTTCATGGTGGGGGATTTCAACTTGGGTTGATTTATGCCCCCATTGGTGGTTTTTGTGGAAACTCATGGCATATTTGTCATAGATGTTGTTGGATCAACGTTTGGTCCTAATGGATTAACAGGGCATACTGACAAAATATCATAGTGATCTATGGGTTTTGAGGCCAACTATGGATATGGTGGAATAAGGTACCACCCAAGGATGCCCAAAGTGAGCCCAGGGAGGGTCAACTAAGCCATAACCGATGTTCCTTGCACTCCTAGAGGAGGGTACAAGAATAGTATCTAGGACATGAGAGGCACATAGGGGTTAAATGTTTTCTCCACTCCATGTCTCATAGGAAGTGCTAAAGATGATGCCACTGGGTTCAAAGAATCATTGTGAAAGGTGAAAATGGTGCACATGAGACCATATGTTGAGGTGGGGATTTAAAGTGGAGGTCACAGATATGCCCCTAAGAGGTCAAAATATTTATACACACCTAGAAAGATGTCAATGTATGGAGTGATCTACCCAGCAGTTGGAATTGTTCATCGTTTTCGACAAGTATGAACCTAGACAAAGCCTCGACAGGCTCAGCACCTCAACATGCATTGTCAACAACAACGATAGACAAAAATACAATATATTGTCTCTCTATATCCCATATATATAGAATAGTTACAACCATGCTCAGAACAATGCTATGAGCAAGATTCCATTTGAGACATGTTATAGATTTCAACCCTCAACACCCATTTAATTGATTAGTTCATTGACACAATCGAACAAAACCGACTCTAAATGACGAGAAGTTGAAAAGGAATTCAAGTTTTGAAATCAAATCTACATCATCAAGAAACAAGCACAAGAAATGTTGCAATGACCTAATGAAAAATACAAGTCCTGATATGATAAGCATTGGATTCCCCAGTCATTTCAAATTGGGGATAAGGTCTGGTTGCATCTCATGAAGGAATGCTTCACTAGTCCATACAGGAAGTTGAATCCTTTGTGACATGGTCCGTACATTGTTATTAAGAAAATTGGAGAAAACTCTTTCTAGATCGACATTCCTTCATGTCTGGGTCTGCATAAATTATTTAATGTGGATCTACTTCAACCATACCATGCACCACTGTTGGAATAGAATGAATTGCATACAAAAAAACCCAAAGAAATCAATCCATATGTTCAGGAGCCTCTTCCTTATGATACCATTATGGGATGATGCATACGCCATACAAGGAAGAACACAATTCCTTTGTTTCAGGTGGATAAAGTTGAACAACTCCCAACACAATGAAAGTGGTACTCTACTATTGAACTCACCAACAAGTTTCCTCATATGTACGAACAAACAATGGGGACCATTGTTTCTTAAGGAAGGAAGTATGATCCACCTAGTAGTTGGAGTTTTTCATAAACTTCCACAAGTATGAACCTCAACATGACCTCTATAGGTTCATCACCTTGACATGCATCGTCGACACCAGCAATCGACACAACTATGACATATTGTCTCTCTATATTCCAGTCATCTATAAGGATTGAAATTATGAACTGTTCAAACTTATCTTTTAACTAAATGTAACAAGAAGACAACCCAAGCATTCTTAGCACTCTATTTAGGCATGTACATTATTGTAATATACCATGAGAGTAATGAGCATGATATAATAGTAATGAAGTAACAGAGATTGGTTCAAATTATTATATTTTATCTATGTGTATGTTTTGTGTGTAGTGTATTCCTGCTCTACTTATTCTTAATATGCTTCCACCATAATAGTACTCGATTCATTCAATCAAACTGTTGTCCATGTCATGCGCCTGAGTGCCTGGATCATGGAGGTTGGTTGACGTTTCCTACTATCAGTAGGGAATTCTCAAGGTTGGTATTGGTGTAAGGGTTGGAGTAGTTAAGTTGGTTGAGGGTGATGATATTCTCGTTAAGTGGAAACATCATGATACAGAAGATAGATCAAGAAACTTCCTTCATAGCATACATGTAGATATGACCCAAGAGGATATTGTTGTCTAGTTGTGCATTGACTACTTCAATATCAATCATGACCATTTCCCCCCCTATCTCAATGGGTAAATTTTGGTAAAATCCTCATGGTTGTGATGGTCACCCAAACATTTGAAGAAATGACACAAGTGGATGCACCTTTATCGATTATACACCAATGAATCATAATGTTTTTAACAATGACTGGGACTTGGAATGTGACTAATGATGGTAGTTACGATGCCCTTTGTCAAGGTTGAAATTCATGAGGCACAAGTTGCAAGGGTTGATTATGGAAAGTGCATTCAATAATGCCTCGCATTGATTCGAACAATATTGGAGCACTTTTAAGGTGGAGATGATAGTTGGAGACTAAACCAAGTCATCCATAATACTGTAATTGTGGGAGAATTTCATATGAGGGTAATGATGAGTTCTCCAAAGTGGTGCCTTTGGTATCCTTGGTATTTTTCTATGCTTGGGCGTGAAATATGTAACGGGCCTCCCAAGGGGATGGGAGCCTCCTCTACAATTGGTGAGGGATCAGGACTAGTATACCCTTTGCTTCAGGTCTAAAGGTTAACGATTGTCGATTTCATGAAAATGTTTTGAAATGAACCATCCCATGTGGGGCCAAGGACTAGTTACTAGGTGAGAACACCTTGATTGGAAAGGCTTGTTTCAATATAGATTGATAGGTATGTGGTGAATTAGGTGCCTAAGGGGGGTTTTGTAGTGTTTTATTTTCACTTCCGCCAACTATTTCTAGTTAGGGATAAGAAGTTAATGGTGAGTGTAATGACCATGCTTTCCACATATTGAGAAAGAACAATTGGTCATTATGTTTTCATCTCTTCATTGTTTGGGGGAACTACTCCGTTGCCAATTTTGTTTACCCATGTTTTATTTTTGCTAGGGAGGGGGGTTTCCCCCTTTCCCTTGTTGTTGGATTTGTTTGTTCTATCCCTTATTCTTTCCCTTGATACTATTGAGTTTGTTGTTGGAAATAAGGTTGGACTAAATTAACCCCCATATGATGTATGGGGGATGAACCAAGAGGACATAGGTATGGATAGTAAGGGTTGTACCCTAACGGTGAGATATATAATTATTGTGCTCCATACAATGTGGATGTATGAGCGAGTTGTGTCATTTGTGATGGAGGTATTGATTCCACTTGGCTTTCATTTTGGTAAGCATGAATACAGGGTCCTTATTAAAGTTTTCCAAATGGAGGATTTGGGGAAGTAGTAGGGGGAGTTGACACAACGAAAATGGGTGGATATTGCACTGCAATTAGGGGCTAGTATAGGAGAAGGTATAGGGGGATTTTTTCTATGTGAGGAAATGGACCCAATAATACCACCTAATAAATGAAATGTACTTTCAATGGGAGGGTATCAATAATGATGTCGTTGGGAATTAAGGAGGAAGGTGTATAGATACCCTGATTGTGCATAAATGAGGTGAAAGTGTTTGGATTTTAGAATGTCATATTTCTCATATTATGGTATGGATTTTGCGACATATTTTACAATAGCCGATTGAAGTGATCTAAGGAACTAATACAAAACGAATTGAGGTTGGATATCAATTTTGTACAACGTGTGACACCTACACCACTCATGGATGTGGTCCTCTATGTGGGTAGAAGTATTTTTCCAAAATTTGATGAGAATTCAAAGGCCGAGGTCGTGGCATATTGGTAATTGAAAGTAGGTAAGGAATGTGGTGGATATCGTCCTAAAAGTGGTATGGGAAGCCCTTGGTAGATTCATGTATCATTTCACAATTGTTCCAGTGAGGGTTCATTGAAAGAGACAGAGTCTCACAAAATCCTCTACTATGTTGTTGAAGGAACACCATAGATGGAATGACATGATATGGTTGGCAAGATCATCTCCTTTGTTCCCTTCAAACTTAGGGATGTATGAGGGGATCTTGTCTAGCATATCATGCCACATTGCATCATGATTTATGGGGTCATTGATCAGCTTTGCTAAATCAGGGAGATTCAAGCTAGACATGAATAGTAGGTTTGAGTTAGGTTCCACCATTGTATTATGAGTGTGGGGGGAGAATGAGGAGTATGTGGAAGTGATCTATGTTCTCTATATGAATATGAATATGTTGTGTGGCCTCTTCTTGAAGAGGGAAAAGAAGGTGGGGTATTTCCTCTATGGGGTGGAAACAAAGTGGATATTTGCTAAATCAAGTAGATTCAAGCTATCCATAAATGGTAGGTTAGGGTTAGGTTCTTCCATCATATTATAAGTGTTTTTCCATGGGGGGGAACAAGGAGTATGTGGAAGTGATATTTGTTATCTATGTGAAGATGAAGATGTTTTATGGCCTATTCCCGATGAGGGAAAATAAGGTGGGGAATTTCCTCTATGGGGTGGAGACAAAGGGGAGCTTCTTCCATGAGAGGATGAATAAAAAGGGTCCAAAATCTCTCTAAGGTGAGAGAAAGAGTCAATCAAGGTGCACCCTCTCCCATAGGATCCAATCAATGTGGTCTAGTGGCCTCATCTAGGTGATCTTCCTTGTGAACTAGATGAAGAAAAACACCCCTTGAGAGAGGGATATTTTCTTGCACTTTGTGCGACTTCCTTAGAGGGGGGTTTGTTCCTTAATTATGGAAATCTAGTGACAAAATGAGATTGATGTTGGGAATAAATTTTTTTGAACAAATGCAAAAATATGCCAACCACAACATAGGAAAAAGGGTGCAATGCATGAGTGATATGTGCAATGTCAGTTTTAGTGCAAATGGGACCACATATAGGTTTTTTTTAATTATGGATTAGGTGAAATTGTAGTTAGAAATAAAATAAAATGTAGAGTCTATAAAAGACCTAACATCCTTCCTCTCAAATGTAACTAGGCCTTCCAAAAACACAATTGTTTGTGACAATGGGATCCACAAAACAGTTGACTAGTGAAGGTAACAAAGATCTAGTTCTATTGGTGATGGGGCCAATGTTCCAATCAATAGTACTTTCCAACACCCCCCAACGAAATATCTTACTTTAGGAGTCACTTGCACCCACAACTCTTCCTTATAAATTCCCTATGTTTGGCCACTAAGATACAATGTGTCAAGTGTGGATCAATGGTTTGGCCTGCACAATATAATTCCATATACCTATAATGAGATGAGTGATTTGTAGGGGAAAGTAGGGAATCTATACCTCAGCTTTCATCTCCTTGGTCACAACACAATTATGATATCATTTTTCTTTTAACACTTTCTTATAACAGTATTTTGATAGTACCCTAAAAGTAAACATTGATATTCTTCAAAATGGATAATGAAATTAGATTGGTGTGCACTATTTGGATGTCTATCCCAATCAATCCTATCAAACTAAAAAACAAATTGTGACCTCCTATGGAGGATTTTAGTTGGTTAGCATTTACAATTGTTGATTTTATGGGTCCAAATTTGGTTAAGTTGTGTAAGGGAGGTATTCCACAATTCTTGTCCTTTCTGATTCACCAATATTGTAAGAAATGTGAGATAAAGATAATAGTTACTTTGGAAGAGATTTTAGGTCACTTAGTGTGTGCTAGTGGGAAAACACATGTGAAGTAAGAAAACTGATTATGGAAATTAACTACATAGCATAAAATAAATAAAAATGAAAATTTAACTTCAAATATAAATATGCTAATGATGCTTGCAAAAAAAGATGCTAACAAATTGTGTGTGAAATGGAGGTATTTCACACTTCTGCCCCTTTTGTGGTTCACCAAGATAATAGAGGGTGTGAGGTGAAGAGCATACTTGAACAGAGTAGAGTCTTTAGGTACTTGCTTCTGTGCAAAAATGGATTTAGACTACTTTAAATAAAGATGTAAAGTAATCAAAAACATAATATCTCTTGAATACTAGTGATAACAATGAGGCATGTTGAATGTCTCAATCTTGGTTACCTAAGTAGACTTTGAGGCAAGGCCCCTTTACTCCATAATCATAGGCTATGTGAGATAATTACTATTGTATAATCTAACTAGTGCAAGTTAATTATATCTAGTTCATTAGTGAGCTGCCATTGGGGCTGTGAAATTGTGTAAAACATGTATAAAGCAAATCAAAGTTACAACCGCATGGAAAATAGACAGACAAAGATGTTGTAGCACACAAAAAATACTCATTGGTGCACAAGTGCGCTAGTATTGTAGAGAGGGGTTGCGTGAACTATGACATACTGAAATTTGCATGAAAACGTTTGTTAACATGTGCAATAGCATGATTATCAAAGGAACGGGCATAGAGACTATGCGACCATGGTTCCAAGATCAGCATGTCTATGCAAAGAGATAAAATGGCCAAATGGGGGCCAAATTCCTAGAATGAATGGTATGGACCTATTCAATTGAAAATCAAAATAAACCATAAATTATTCACTTAACAAATAACAACCTAGTTTAAGAGAAATTAACTAAAATGAAGTGAAGCCACCATAGATACTGTTGTGAAAAATATTGCACAAGGGTGAATCCTTCCCACTTGGTGAGGGAAATTTCCTTATAGGATGCCAAGGATTTAGTATTAGATGCCCATATGGGTAGGTGGCATTCTCCAAGTGATCATACAAGTGGTTGTTATTGAAACCAAAATGAAAAAAAAGAAAATGAAAAAAAACAAAACAAAGAACAAGGGGTAGGAATCCAAACTCGAACAACCAATAGATGCCAAACCAATTTTATATTTACCAATGGTCAAGTGTTACGAAGAGAAATTCCTATGGATTGGGGTACCACAACAAACATCTTGACTCCATAAATCAATCCTTTCCTATATGCAAGAGAAACCAAATATCTAACACTAAAGGATCTCGATTCGTACCTTATTCCGGTCAGTTGATGTAGATCCCCGTTGAGATTTCCAACTCAGCTTGAATTGATAAACTGCTTCCTCAACATTCAATAAACAAGACAAGCATGCTATATATAATCGTTTTAGACCTACTCTAGAATATATAATCAATAACATATAAGCATTTGAAATCATTTGTGGATCAAATATTCATTCAAATACACATTACTGGACATAAAAAGTATTTCTATTAATATAAAACAGAGATTACAATAGAGACAACCTCTGTCGGCATGTCTACAAATCATAGAAACTGATTCCCCCACTTGGGCCTCCACCACTTCAATCCTCCATCTCTTGATAGCAAGCTCACAAGCAAAAGGAAATCTTTGGAAGAACACAAAAGTGCTCCAAGGGACAAAGGGATTCAGACTCAAGTATAAGCTCTGACAACAATGGACTATAGTTTTCTTGCTCTCAATTCCTTATGCCTTCAATGTATCCAAAGGGTTCCTTATATAGCTATTCAATGGGGTAATTAAGGGTCGAATCAGAGCGATCTCAAGGCATATGGAAGGTCAGGAGGCAAGTGAGTCGAATCCACATCAAGGAAAACTCCAAAAGAATTTGGCCTTTTGCACACATCCCGATGTATGCGGTTTTAAGGGTCAAACCCGCGCATATATGCAATAAAGGGTTTAAAAGTCACGTATGGCAATTTTCACATGTTTTAGGGATGATATTCGAAACATCAAAGGTACAAAATTGGTCCATGGGGTATAAGGAGTCTGCAGAGGGACAGGGAAGGCCATAAAAATGTGATTCAGCATGTGTGGTAAAATCAGCTATAACAGATGCTCCCTAATGTGTGAGGTCAGAGGGTTCATACGATGGCCAAAATACATTATAATTCCATCCCAGAAGTGAAGTGATAAAGAACATAGTGGAAGAACCAGCCATCCAATCAGTACAATACAATGATAAAACTTGGCACATAACTGCAAATAGATATAGCAGTCCCGGATACATAAGAGTACAATGGCCATGAATAGGCATGACACAATATAACATATGTGGTCATCACCACGTACAATATAAATAGATCAAAATCTCCATGATGAAGATATACAAAGGATCATGATCTCCATGAAGACTGAAGATATATAATGGATCAAGATCTCCATAATGGCTAGAAATGTCTGACATATACTAGAATCAAGTCACGAGAGCTGAAATCTCATGAACACTGGCATGATAAAGGAGGTAGCATATAAGAGATGCCACCAATATGGAAGGTCTTCTACACAAACTGCTATGAGTACATGTCCTACTATGTGAATAGAGGTGTTGAGGTTGAACATAATAGTCCATCGTCTGATTACCGGTAATTGATGTATACCATTAACAGACACGAGATCACCCACCAATAATGAAAATGGGAATCAAGGTACTAGAGTACAAACTAATAAGTGTGAATAAATGTGTCGAGGTCGAACACTTGAGAGAATCCATTGATCAGGGGACATTGATGTATTCCCAAAAACTTTTGATGGCGAGAGAACCCACCACTGATGACTGCAAGTCTCAAGGAACTCAAACATGACTCTAGATTCCTATCCCAGAATAAATGATGTGAAGTCGATGGGATGAAATTCACTTGAAGGAGGGAATTAAGGTATCCCTCATCATCCAACATGAGGTACTCATGAAAGTTGTATAATGTGGAAGGACTCGATCATAATGTGCATAAACTAGTAACTGTACTAGGAATGACCAACATGTAAAGTCAAGATAACTGAGAAATGGATGACTCGGGTTTCAACATCCTTCAAACAAGAGAATAACGGCGAATGGTGACTAAATGTAGGCAGCATAGACTCGATATACAAAACCGGGACATCTCTGTTACACAAGAGGCATTGATAGAGGCTCGATAGGGACTGGAAGCTTAACCAGTCAATGGATATAAACTCAGAAAAATGAGTATAGCTCCTAAAGTCAAACTATTAAACCAACCAACGGATGTGATATATAGTGCTCTATTCGAAGGTGACATGACTTGACTGCTGCCGAAGATAACATCTTTTCTTATCTGGATTTTTGGTTTTTCAATTTTTTTGGAATTTTTCAAATGTTTGAAAAGCTTGAAAAAGAATAAAATCACTTTAAAGTTACAGACTAGGAGGAGACGAGTGTCAAATTGGAAAACAAACTAGTTCCAAGTAGCAAAACATACATATGCTCAATCCAAGGACACATCTATAGGATAGCAACACTCGGGGAAAAGTCCTCTTCTGGTAAAAATAGGGAATCAAGCTGCAAAGGATATATAAAATGGCTCTACAAGGCTAGACATGAGACAAGATCGGGCTATATGGTTGATACTCAAGGTCAGGGAAGTTGGCATAAGGCTCAATAAGGCAGGAAAAGCTCATGAAAATGCAATTACAACTTGACATAAGGGAGTCATGGGGAAACAACCAGCATAAATTTCAAGAGGAGTATAAATATCTTTCTCAAGTACATGGCGGGACTAAAAGGGACTCCCAGACCTAAGAGAGGACTCACAGCATGGGTACCAAATGCAAAAGGGAGCTAACTAGGACACCCATGTATAGGAAACCTCTACCATTCACATAGTACCACTTCTAACAACAACATGAAGGTTCTGTGATACCATGGAATGGGTTCATACCTAAGGTTAAAATGAAACAGTCATAAGGTCATGCAAAATGCAAGTGGATGTAAAATCCTAACCTATATGCTAGTTTAGACATGATACCTACAATAGGAACGAACGGGTCAAAACCTTGGAGAGAGTGTACAAAAACTGGATCCTACATGACAACCATATTAGTCCAAAACAACCCAAAATAGTCAATAAATAATCCAAACTATAGGATATAGGGAGAAATTATCATGACAAATGAACCCAAAGGAAACAATGCGGTGAATGATGGCACATAAAAAGGAAAGTAAGGTATAGACCCAACATTCACGCATCCACTACCACCCCCATGAGGGTGACCACCGGTTTAAAGACCGAGAGAAGGGAGTAAACATCCTCCACAAATGGAGTAGAGGGAAGAATGTGACCACTCCCAAATATATGAGTAGGGTAAGGGGCTATGATGCCCCCAAGTATGACACTAGGGTCCGCACTAGGACCAAGGACGAGTGATAGGATACCAGGCATGCCAAAGATAAAAGGACATGAACTCAAGAGAGAATAAATATACTCAAGTAACCACAATCCCAAATTCCAACTAGAGCACAACGAGCACACTCCTAAGAAAATATACAGCCAAAATACAAGCATACCAAGGGGAGGATATGTGAGCTCCCGAATGCAGCAGGTATGTCTCACCTAGGAGAGGCTCGAAACTCCCATACACTACAAGTGGAGGTACATAACCAATTATAGTGTCCCTCATCTTCAATGCATAAAGAGATTGTGTTGTCCGATGTTTTCCTGGCCGAGACACCTGTAGAATAACCTCTATGAAGTACCCCCTCGATAACCTAGGTAAGGAAACTAAGGTCACCTTAATATAATCAATGCTCAGGCGAACAGTCGCAATAGGGATCGACCGTATGGGCATGGTAGCAAAGCCTAAAACTCTTCAAAGATCCCCCAGATATGAATACAATCCTGGAAATATCTCCGGTGCTACTCAGTTACAACTAGGGGTCATCCCAATCATAACCACTAACACTGCCTCATGCTTAACTTCCTTGTAAGAGGAGGATCCTGAGAAACACTAATTATACCAAGGAATTTCACACTCTCACCTGGACAGACACATACATGTTTTGTTTAGTGGTCTTGGATAATTTACTCACAATGAACTATTCCAAGACCCTAAAACCTAGTATTGTTGGTGCACCCAATAAAAGAAAAGAGTGTAATTCATTTTATTATGTGTTGATTTTAATGGACTATAATTACTCAAAGGGAAATGGCCGTGCAACTAATGACATTATGACTCAGCAATGAAATAAATATGCACACCATAACAAAAAATGCTAAGTGCAATATTTGTCAAATGAAAAATAGGGTATGCCACTACATGAGATGCATAAATATGTATTCCTTTCCGAATGCCAATGCAATCCTTCCTATATGAAAACCTAAATAAAACTCTCATCCAAGCAATCCAATGCAAGTACCTCCTCTAATCCATATCTAAGATGCAACTAAGAGTGCAACTACTTTGTATTTTTCAATATAAAAGAATGAAAAATGAAATAAAATTCATCCAAAACTCTCAGTCTCTGCAGAAAGTATAAAACACAAGCCCAACAAGACACCGAGACAAAAAAAGAGTAATGCACTAATGGAAAAACAAAAAGGATAAATGACTAAAACTACTTTCAAAGAAAAATCAATAAAAAGCTGTCTTTGGTCACAAAATAAGCATCGAACAGACAACATCAGACCTAAGGAAGACCCAACCACACTCACAACCCACCCAAAAAATTCCCACAACATCAAAATCACCAAAAGGGAGGATGTACATGACTGTTTAAAGAAGAGCTATGTATATACGCAACTTTTGGCCAAAAATCTACATGTATACACGGATTTTGGCCAAAAACCTGCGTGTACAGAGAAGACAGTGGTAAAAAGCAAGCTAAGGGTCAAACTAATAAAGGGGAGTGTCAATGGATGAACATAGTATAAAATGCAACCCAGAAACAAGGAGAAACAAAGAGCAAGTCAATAATATCAAGCACATTGTGCCCCCAAACCCCAAATAAAAGCAAGGAACATCCCTAGTATGGTCGCCAATTCTGTTATGGAGAGAAATTCCTATGGCTTGGGGTACCACAACAGACAGCTTGACTCTAGAAATTAATCCTTTCCTATATGCAAGAGAAACCAAATATCTAACGCTAAAGGATATCGATTCGTACCTTATTCTAGACGATTGATGTAGATCCCCGTTGAGCTTTCCAACTCCAGCTTGAATTGATAAACTACTTCCTCAACATTCAATAAACAAGACAAGAATGCTATATATAATCAATAACATATAAGCATTTGAAATCATCCATGGATCAAATATTCATTCAAATACACATTGCTGGATAGGAAAAAATATTTCTATTAATATAAAATAGAGATTACAATAGAGACAACCTCTGTTGGCACATCTGCGAATAGGAGAAATTGAGTCCCCCACTTGGGCCTCCACCACTTCAATCCTCCATCTCTTGATAGCAAGCTCACAAGCAAAAGGAAATCTTGGGAAGAACACAAAAGTGATCCAAGGGACAAAGGGATGCAGACTCAAGTATAAGCTCCAACAATAATGGACTATAGTTTTCTTACTCTCAATTCCTCATGCCTTCAATGTATCAAAAGGGTTCCTTATATATCTCTTCAATGGGGTAATGAAGGGTCGAATCCAAGTGATCCCAATGCATATGGAAGGTCAGGAGACAGGTGAGTCAGATCCACATCAAGGAAAACTCCAAAAGAATTTGGCCTTTTGCACACATCCCAATGTACGTGGTTTTAGGGGTCAAACCTGCGTATATACGTGATAAAGCATTTAAAAGTCACATATGGAAATTTTTGCATGTTTTTAGGGATGATATTGGAAACATCAAAGGTACAAAATTGATCCATGGGGTCTAAGGAGTTTGCAGAGGGACAGGGAAGGCCATAAAAATGTGATTCACTATGTGTGGTAAAATCAGCTATAACATCAAGCATGTACAAAACCTAGGTGATGTGAGATCCAATGGAGGAAAAAAATCCCTCTTAGAGAGGTCTATTTATTCCATACTAGATGCTAAGTATCTTAAAGAACAAATGAGAAGAACACTTTCCCCTTGGAGGAAGGTGGGAAGGGAGATTGGAAGATTCTAACAAGAGGGAAGAGGTGAGCTATAAGGGATCTCAATCACAATTCTAATAGAATAACCTTAATCTAATTTATTCTTCCAAGATGCATACTTATGAATTCCTTTTATATGATAAGAGGTGACTAAGAAAAAACTAGATCCAAGTGTGAACCAGATCACCTCATGAACTTGCTTCAAGGTACATAATGGGGGCTATTAAATGAGCTGAAGTAGATGAGGAGCCAAATTCAAATTTTTGGAGGTGGTGGATATTTGATGAGCCTTTAATGGGTTGCATATGATTTAGATCCTACCACTTTTATAGTCTCGCAGTTATTGATGGGAATCCATGCAGATACTTAGTGGGAAGAAATATGGTAATACACGCGGTCGTGAATATAAAAAAATATTTTGCCACACAATTTTGTCTTTACATTTTTCTTTATCATTTTTGTAATTATACTACTTATTGGATCTGATGAGGATGTCTTCGGTGGGATGCATCATATATGTTGATTACACCTTATTGTGTAAATTATGAAAATATCGCATGTGTGTGAGATATAAGAGTTAACAAGCTCTAGTTTGTGGTGTACATAGAGCTTTAGCATTAGTGGTATCGGGTGCAAATTCGTGTGTTAACATGGTTTGAAAGTAAAGATTAATCCTTGTGAAATGGGAATTGCTTATGGCTAGATTGTATAAAATCCATTTTTTCCATTTTGTGTGGGTCTCTATAGAAAACTCTAAATTTTAGTAGTGCCCTATTTTCTGATTTCTTGTGGGTCTCTACATAAAATGCTAACTTTCATTAGTGCCTCTATTTTCTGCATTGAGTGGGATGCTAGCGAAACCTAGCACTATCGGTAGAAAATAGAGATTGTGTATATTATATGTAGTAAGCACTCTTATACTTATATATGCAGTTTTATTTATACCCAGTTGCATATATAAAAATAAAATTCGAGTGCATTTTTTGGTTTTTAGTGACAGGGATCATCATACACTTGGTCATAATCAAGGAAGCAGGAGCTTCTACATCACTAGCATCTAGGTGTACTGAAATTAAAGTAAAAATTTCACAAGTACCATTTCAAAAACTCTGGGACTACATACTCGTACTAATGTTGGAAATGGGTGAACGTCAACTAGACCTAAGCAAAGTATAAAACAATCTATAGAAAAACATGCAATAAAGTTTTTTGTGCATGCATCCCTAGAAATTATAGTGGAGAACCTTTATGTGACTATGTGGGAGAAAGCACAATACATAATAGTACTAGAACTAGATGAAAAATAATTTGAGGAAATTAATACATTGCTACAAGTAATGTGCAAATAAAATGTGGTATCGAAAGAATAGTTGGATACCAAGGAAACCCCAAAGCAATCTGACTAGAGGAAGCAGATCACACATGGTAATGAGACATTTGACAAATTCAAGGAACACATCCAAGGGATGATGAAATTGGTTAACATGTGCTTTCACTTATGGATATACCTATAGGAGCCACCCGAGATTGTTCCAAAGGAGGACCACATCAAAACACTAAAGGATTGGGTGAAAATGAAGAAGTAGCCATTGCCAAGTCTACCCATGTCTACGTACATGGAGGCTATGAAGAATATCTTGGAATTGACTAAGAATATGGCCAAAAACCACGTCAAGTAGGAATAATTTACTAGATAGACCATACAAATTTAGGAACATGCTAGGGAAGAGTCCGAGTGAACTCAACCATATTCTGTGACATTGTAGAAGGTTTCCCAGTGCAACACTTACTTTGAAAAACTAATAAAGAATATGGTTCAGTTGGATGCACAGGTATCTAACTTCATTGCATAGATCACTATAGTGTTTCCTTCAATCTAACATGTTATTTTCAGATACTAAAGATTGGCTTGAAATGAGCCACATCAGAGTGTTGGGGACTTGTTGGTTCCAAAGTTTTGGTAGTTGGATTATCCATCGAAGAAGACAGTTGCAAGTAGTATGCACACCAAGGAAGACAGTTAGAAGAAAATTTCTATGCCAAGAGGTTCAGCTAGAGACTACATGCCACCAACAAGTTTTTCTATTTTGAACCCAATCCTATGTAAATGCATAATTTGTAAAGGGATGGGTTCTTTTCTAGATGATTTTGTGACGAGATAGTTGGGTTTTTAGATGATATATTGTTGTTATGCTATGGGTTTAATCTCTATTTTTCTATGATTTTTTGGTTATGTGATTGTATTAATGTATGAATGATATCTAATAAGCTATTGAGCAATATCTAAAATCCATGAATTGTACCCAGTTCTTGAAGAATAATAGAATGCAACTTTTATGTTTCCCTTTTGGTATCCATTCAATCTAGGTTCAATCCCTTTTCTCTTGTGCACAATAATTCCCAATCTATCAACCCAACATAGCAAAGCCTAGTCGGCAACACCTGCGATGCAGATGCAGTCTCACCCGATACATATTTCTATGGGTAACTTCTAGAACTAGGTTTTCACAGTTGGATGGGGGATTCTGCATCCCTTGGCCTTCTTCCAAGGAGCTCGACTAAATCCTTTGGATGGATTATTTATGCCTACTATCCATAGATAGAATGTGACACACTTCTTCCTTTGTAAATAATATAATAGTAACCATAATGGACCATAGGTGCATTCAACTTATATCAGTGCGACTAATATATTTAAACTCACTCATAAGCATTTACATCAACATTCATTCACATAAACATATACAAATGTGACTTAAACACATTCAAAATACACATAGATAACTCATAATCTAACATGGAAACCCATCTAGGAAAAAACCATAAAGGTTCTCTTCATCTGGCATGAGAAATATATGGCACATTTGGTCTATGCACTAAGATGCACACCCTATTCTATATATCCCTTGTTTATATATACTGTAACATACCAAAGTTAAAAACATTCTATATAATTAAAAATATTTTTTTTTATATATTTAATTTATCTTAGTTTCTTCTCATTGCTTGTGTAACCTTAAGTGGTTACTAAGATGCACCACCAAAAGTTAGAGAAATTAAATCCTCAATGCAAACAAAGTTCAAGAAAAATTTAAAGTTATGCCTCAATCGTTGAGCGATTCCTTAAGAAAGATTGGGAAAGACTCGCCAGTTTAAACCATTAAACTTACTTAGCACCAAAGCTCACTCATTTCAACCTTGTAGGTGCCCTATCCACCGGTTCAAGCAACTAAAGAGAGTCTTCAATGGACCTAGATCTCTAAAGGCTACTTTGACAAGGGAGAAAGAGAGGGAAGCAAAGTTACCCAATCCAACTATAGACCAAAGTTTGGACATAATAGATTTAATTAAACATTATAACATTTCATATCCATTTGTGGAGGAAAGATGGAAAACACAAGAATTAGGGTTGACTTTGGCTTGGGTTTATCCATTAAACTCAAAATGTCAGAAAACACTCTTCTTTAGTTGAAGATATTTGATACAGTATTATGTAAAATCTGTTCTAGTATTCAAGAAGGTAAATGCTTATGATTTTATGATGAAAGTTTCTTCAGTACAACTTACATCCTCATCCCTTGGTTGTCTTGAGATATTACCTATGGTTTCTAGTCTTTAGAGTCGAGATACACAACCTAAACTAAGGTCTTTTCTATTCAAATATTGTACATCATTCATTCAATGGGTAAATAATTTATATTCTCTTATATTAGTAACTATACTAGTTTTACTTTTCAACTATTTACTAACAACAATTATAACTCTTTGTTTGTAGGTGTGACCGCCATGGAATTTGGTCCTCGCCTCAACGGGTATTTTGGATTTAAAGTTGCAGTTATTTCCATGTTCTGTTCTTTGATGAAGGCAATGTGTAGTGTTCATGATCATTTCTTCGACCTGTTTGGTTATCATTTGGCTATGTTCTTGATGTTGTTTAGCCATTGTAAAAGAAATAAATTTCGGCTAAGGGTTGAACTTCTCAAGTCATTCGACTTCTACATTATCGATAATTTTTCTTATGAAATTTCTAGGGTTTGAACACCACTTGGTGCAGTTACAGTTGGGATTTTATTTAAGATTTGTTGTAATTTTGAGCCTAGTTACAGTTGGGTTTTTTGTTTATGTTTTTGTAAATAAAACCCTAACCGAGAAAAAGGATAGTACTGGGTTTTTAGAATTGTTGTACAGTAGAGTAGAACGTATTTCCCTCGGGTTATTTCATGTCTTTGTTTAAACACCGGGGTTTGATCCATAATTATTACTTTGTATGGATGTTTGTTTGGATGTACAAGTTATTTCATTTTTGTAGCCTGTATATCCGGGTTGGTTTTATTGTCTGCATGAATTGATCAGATAAGAATTAAGGTTTGGGTTTCTACCCTATTCATTTCATTGTTGGTTATTATTATTGTCCATGTATGAATATTAGTAGAAATATATATCTAAGTTATTCTTATGATTATTTGGCCCTTACTCCTTAGTGGAATTTGATACAGTAAGGGTTTTTGATATTGAGGAAATAATTTTAGTGTTGAAAAGAAATATATTTTAGTTTTTTCTTATTTTGTTTACTTTTTCTATTGAATCACTGTTTAGAAGTACTATTAGAGAAAGGTTTCCTCGTATCCTAGCATTGACTATATTTTAAACAAAAATATTGTATTTAGAATGAAATTAACCCTAGGTCAATATAACGATAACTAAAATGAATATAAACAAAGTGATTGTAATGAAAACATCAATACTGAAATGATTAACCCTAAAATCATGACTGCATTTGAATTATAAACAATATTAGTAATAAATTAATCACATAGTAGTGGCTGCATTGAGAAAAATACTAGTTTTAGAAAACATATCTGTATAATCTAGAAATTGTAGTATTAATAGCCACATACAACTCGACCACTGTAACTTGTACCACAAGCTTGTTTGGTTCGACCCCCTTGCCCAGACTCTTGGGTTTAAACTAGTTCTCTTACAACTTCAAGTTTCCACTAGTAACTATAGAGACTCAGTTATTCCAGAACCTAGAATTCTCTTATGCTCACTAATAGTTCTAGTATAGAGCCTAACATCTTCAAAATGCTCTCTGTCGGCTCTACAATATTTGATGGTTACCTTCCATAGACCCTTCACCTCTTGTGATCACTGGAATATCTCTCTTTTATTTCTCTTTTATTATAACTCATAATCTCTGCATGCATTTTCCCTTTCCTAGGATTTTTATAGAAAATAACTAACTCTCCCTAGCACTTGCCACTTGTCTTCGTAAAGAATGCTAAAGTTTAATAACTGTTTTTAAACCCACTTTTTTGTCAATTAATTGTATAGCCGTTAAAACTCTCAATTTCCAATTATATTCAAATAAAATTTAGTTTACTTGTTTCAATAGAGTAAATAACAACAAAATATCAAAAGTAATGAGGGGGTATTACAATTTTCCCCTCCTAAAAAAATTGCACCATCCTCGATGCTTAAGATACTTGGATGTCTCATAATTTCCTCCCTTTCCCAAGTAGCTTCTTCTTCGAACAATGTTTCCATTGTAATTTAACTTGTACAATAATCTGCTTCCGATGCTGAATTTATTTCCTATCGAGAATGCACATTGGTTCCATGTGGAAATCACCCTCTGGTTCCACCTATACATTATCCCAGTTAATAATATGAGATTTATCAGCAACATATTTTTTTAACAAAGAAAATGGAAAACATCATGAATTCTTAAATAAGGAGGTATGGCCACTTGATAAGCTACAGGCCCTATTCTAGCCAAAATTTCAAAAGCTCCCACATATCTGGGTGCCAGTTTTGCATAGATTCTTGATCTTAGCTTGCTTTTATTTGGTTTGACTCTCAGGAATACATATTCTCCTCCTCACCTCCTCCTTTATACTCTTTAGTTGTTATCTTCTTGTTCGCATAACTCTTATGTCTGTCTTTTGCCATTTTTATGCTTTGTTTTATTTGTTGTACCATTTCCTCCATTTGTGCTAACATATCTAGCCCTAAATCCAATCTCTCATCCAATTTACCCTAAATTAGAGGTACTTTACATATCCTACCATACAACACCTCAAAATGACTCATTTTGGGAGATGCTTGGTAATTATTGTTATATGCAAATTCTACCAGATGAATATTATCTTCCCATTTACCTGGTTGATTCATCAAATACATTCTCAACATGTCTTCCAAAATATGATTCACTCGCTCTGTCTGTCCATCTGTTTGCAAATGATAGGTTGTACTAAAGTTTAGTTTTGTATCCATGCCTTTAAATAATGATATCCAAAATATGGAAGTAAATTTAGCATCACAATCTGTGATCAGTATTTTTGGTATACCATGTAGCCTGGAAATTTCCTTCATAAATATATCACCAATATTGACATCTTTATAAGTTGAATTTATAGGTATGCAATGGGTTTCTTTACTTTATTTATCCACTACAACCATAATGGATTCATTCTTTTTCTTTTTTCTCGATAACCCTGTAATAAAATCCATAGTTATAGTTTCCCATTTCCACTCCGGTATGGGTATAAACTACAATAATCCGGCTGGGTGTTGGTGAATGGCCTTAACCTGTTGAAAAGTGAAACATCGGGATACATATTCAACTGCTTCTCTTTTCATATTGGCCAATAAAAATATTTCTTTAAAGTTGTTATAAATTTATGATATCCATGGTTTCCTGCATATGGGTTATCATTCAATTGTTTAAAGATGACCTTCTTTACATTGTATTGATTAGGCACATAAATTTGATTTTTGAAATGTAGAAACTTTTCTACATCAATCTGATAAAGACTCTCTTCTGTTTTGAATTTTCTTGGTTACATTTTTCCACCCAATTCCTATATTGCTCATCATTAACTGATGCTTCTTTTAATAAACTTTTGAATTCAGATTCATAATTGCTAATCAACATTGAATGCATTTTATGTGTCTATCAGCTTAATGCATCTGCTACTATGTTTTCCTTTCATTTTATGTGTTTAATTTTGAAATCATACTTACTTAGTTATGCAAGCCACCTAGCTTGACGGGAATTTAATGTTTTTTGACCAAATAAGTATTTTAACCCAATATTGTCTGTTAGTAACAAAAAATAATTTCCTATTAAATAATGTTACCAGATCTTAAGGGCATGAATGATATCTACCAAATCCATATCATGTACTACACAATTTTTCTCATGTTTCTTTAGTTTCTGAGATTCATAACAGATTACATGACCATATTGAGTTAAAACGCCTCCTAACCCTTCTTTACTTGCATCAATGCATACCACAAAGTCCTTACTTGGATCAACAATTTTTAATACGGGTGTTGTTGTCAATAATTGTTTTAGTTTCTCAAAACTATATTGACATTGTTTATTCTAGATAAATAGAACACTTTTCTTTTGCAAAGTGGTTATAGGGTATGTTATTTTGGAAACATTTTCTATGAATCTATGGTAGTATCCTGTTAACCCCATAAAATATCTTATATCATATACATCTTTTGGTCTAGGCCATTCCAATATAGCCTTGATTTTTGCAGGATCAACTGCTATTCCCCTTTCTAAAATAACTTGTCCTAATTATTGTGCTTCTTTTTTATAAAAGTCACACTTACTTAGTTTTGCATATAGATAATGTTACTTTAAAGTTCCTGAAACCTTCCTTAAGTTCCCTTCATGCTCTGCCTCAGTCTTTGAATATACTAGAATATCATCAATAAATACTAACACAAATTTATCCAAAAATTTACACAGCACATTATTCATCATATTCATAAATGTTGCAGGAGCATTTGTTAAACCGAATGGAATTACCACAAATCCATAGTGTCCATATCTTGTTCGGAATGCAGTTTTATAGATCTCCTCATCTTTAACCCTTAATTGATGGTACCCTAATCTGAGATCAATTTTTAAAAATATTTTCGCTCCACCGATCTCATCAAACATATCATCTATTCTTGGTAAAGGATATTTATTTTCAACCTTCATCTTATTTAATCATTGGTAATCTATGCACATTCTGAAAGTTCTGTCCTTCTTTCTAACAAACAACATGGGTGATCCCCATGGCGATAAAATAGGTTGGATATATCCCTTTTCCAATAATTCTTGTATCTTCATTCTTAATCTTGTCAGTTCTAGAGTAGTCATACGATAGGGAGTTCGTGATATCGGTGCTAAACCAGGTATTAGATCAATGGTAAAATCTAAATCTCGTTCCAGTGGTAATCTAGGTATTTCCTCAGGAAATACATCCTGAAATTCCTTCAGAATAGGAAACTGTTCGATTGTTGTTTTTTACTTTTCAAGTTCATTTTCTTTAAATTTGATGGCATAAAGCTTACACCCCTTTCTAATGCATTTTTTAATTGTACCGCGAAAATTTGTCATGTAGATATAGGTCTATAAATTCATTTTACTGTATGAATTTTAGATTCTTCATCCATGCTGTAGAAATAATAGATCAATGCTATGTGCAATGATGCTAAGAAGAAGCACAGGAAATAGATCTTGCTACTAATAATTCTCACAAGCATACACATGAAAAATAGAGAGAAGAAAAGAGACTGAATCACATGAATGAAAAGATGAATATTGGCGTGTATCCTTCCATTGAATAATTATGAATAATAGTGTACATAAATAGTACATCCCTCATAGGAAAATATAATTGTATGGAAACAACTCATAAATCTCAAAAAGGGTGACTTACCAAAATATAGCAAACCCCCATAGGTGGCTAAAGCACTTCCCAAATCTATCAAGGACCTCATGAGTTTTCAAAATCATGAGTGAGTTGTCAAGGAGATGGAAAAAACATGCTAATCCTAGAAAATGGACAAAAACTAATGCAGGATGGGTAGGAAACAAAACCTCCCAGTTTCCTAGTTGACTAGTTTTTATCTTATCCATAGAAAAGTAGAATAAAGCAAAATCCGCTGTAAAGCCCTGTATACTAATTATGGATGGTCAAAAGGTGGTCAATATCAACCCAGAATTGGAAATAAATCATTGCTAGGATATAGATGGCATGTATTGACTTTAAGGTGCAAGTGGATGCCAACTAATTAAGCTAGTGGGTGAATAATTAATCAAATAATGATTAATTATTTTATCCTAAGTTGTGAGCGGGTTTAATATATTCCAACACCCCCCTATAATTCTGACTTTATGATGGTATGACAAAAAATATAGATGCATATCAATGCATATAGGGCCTAGCAACAAGGCTATGGTCACCCTTTAACAATTATTATGTCCAGAAAAGTGAGGAAAGAGACAAAACCACATGGGGAAAATCCTCCCTCGAGATAGGACAAGGCACAAAATTTGAAATGTGTCTTCAAAATATATTCATCTTAAATTTAATGAGCTGACTGAACTGCTTCTGGATGAAGGACTTGTTGAGTAAATCATGAACTCCATGATCATGCGCTGGAGTGTAGAACCTGCAAGAAGGAAGATGAGAGACTCCTTTTATCTCATCAACTGATGAAGTAGGAGCATTATCTGAATGCTTCTTTCTACTGTCAAATTTTGATATACAAACATAATCTGAAATGGAAAATATATATGTGCATACTCCATCCCAAAGAGTACAAAAGTTAAGACAATTTATTTCACACCCAATTCCCTGAATAGCTGCAAAATTGTGATGTGAACCACATGTTAATCTTCCAATCTGATGTAGCACCTTTATATATCTGATATTATTCTTATAAAACTCTGATATATCAAAAATATTAGCATATGGAACAGCAAGGATAAAGGCTTCAATGGCTCCATGAGGATATAGGGCTAGACTAGGAAAATTATGAGCAACTGGGGAAAACTGATAGGTGTAAAAATATGAATGATGGATGGGCATAAGATCTGAACCATAAGTGTTTAGAACAGATCCAAACATGTTTAATATCAGTCCATATATTACTAAGGTCATGGATAACTAGCAACTGAAAGTTAATCAAGATTTCAAATCATGTAAGATAAATATCATTGCATAAGAGACCAATGAGGAATCAACTAGTGAGCTTGGGATTTGTATAGTCTTTGGATTATTCAGAGGTATGGTATATGGTTTGGATGGTGGTAATATATGTATATAAACCTGCAAATATTCTTCTAAATCAGAAACCAAAGGATCACATATCAGGATATCAATAGACTCATGGGAATACATTGGTAATGAATCCTCTGTATGAAAGGAGGAAATAAGGAGATGTTCAAAATATTCAAGAAGGATCTGATTATTGATGCCAAGAATAAAGGAGGATATGCTGAATCACATGAGATCAAGTAAGGTAAGTGGTATGACAAAAATAAGGCTTGATGCGGCTAAGCAAACATCCTGGAAGTCATTGGGTTGAGCACCATCAATGAGAGAGGTATGAAAAAGGTGTGAAGCATCTGGCACATAGATCGCAGAATCTAAGATAGGATATTTAGATAACAATGAATGGGTTATAGTATCATAATCAATATCATCAGCAGCTTCATATGTTACTTCTTTTTCATCAATATTATCACAAGAAGAAAAATCACCTTCGAGAGACACAAAAAAAAATGGCTCTTCAATATTTGCTTCTTCATTGAAGGAGGAAGCATTCAAATGAAAGAGGGCAGCAGAAACATGAACTGTATGATAAAATTCTTTATCATGATCAAATTCATTAGAGAATGTAGAGGCTAATAAATCTTTAGAAAGAGAACAAGAGGAGATGCTAGGTTCGCTCCATGCTTCATCTTCAATTTCCTGCAGACCGAAAGCTTTGTCCAAAATTTTCCAAATATCAAATGGAAATTCAGCAAAATCTATGAGATGATATATATTTGGAGACATTCCCAAAAAAATAATTCCATAATCTCTATCGCAATTATTTATCCAATCAATCTTCTCTTCATAAGACTCAGGTTCACTCAATGCACCAATGGAGACATCAAAGAGACATTGCCTCTTCAAGTATGCACTCATCTTTGGATTCTAATCATCATAGTTGAAAGGATATAGTAGAAGAAATTTTGAATCCATATTGAAGTTGTCGATATTCTCTAAGAGATACTCTCTCCAACCTACAAAACAAACTAGGAGAAAATCTTGTAAGCTAGACAAGCTCTTCTTCAAAGAGGGATAGGAGACTCGAAGCGCTCCTCAACTCTGTAGAACTTGTTCAACCTTGCTGCTCTGATACCATGTAGAAATAATATATCAATTCTATGTGCAATTATGCTAATAAGAAGCATGGGAAATAGATCTTGCTACTAAGAATTCTCACAAGCATACACAGGAAAAATAGAGAGAAGAAAAGAGACTGAATCACATGAATGAAGAGATGAATATTGGCGTGTATCCTTCCATTGAATAATTATGAATAATAGTGTACATAAATAGTACATCCCTCATAGGATAATCGAATTGTATGAAAACAACTCATAAAGCTCAAAAAGGATGACTTACGAAAATATAGCAAACCCCCATAGGTGTCTAAAGCACTTCCCAAATCTATCAAGGACCTCACGAGTTGTCAAAAGCATGAGTGAGTTGTCAAGGAGATGGAAAAAACATGCTAATCCTAGAAAATGGATAAAAATTAATGGAGGATGGCTTGGAAACAAAAGTTCCCAGTTTCCTAGTTGACTAGCTTTTATCTTATCCATAGAAAAGCAGGAAAAGCAGAAAAAGCAGAATAAAGCAGAATCCACTGTAACATCCTGTATACTAATTTTGGATGGTCAAAAGGTGGTCAATATCAACCCAGAATTGTAAGTAAATCATTCCTAGGATATAGATGGCATGTATTGACTTTAAGGTGCAAGTGGATGCCAACTAATTAAGCTAGTGGGTGAATAATTAATCAAATAATGATTAATTATTTTATCCTAAGTTGTGAGTGGGATTAATATATTCCAACACCCCCCTATAAGTCTGACTTTATGATGGTATGACAAAAAATATAGATGCATATGGATGCATATAGGGCCCAGCAACAAGGCTATGGTCACCCTTTAACAATTATTATGTCTAGAAAAGTGAGGAAAGAGGCAAAACCACATGGGCAAAATCCTCCCTCGAGATAGGACAAGGCACAAAATTTGAAATGTGTCTTCAACATATCATTATATTCACTTTAATGAACTAATTGAACTGATTCTGGATGAAGGACTTGTTGAATAAATCATGAACTCCATGATCATCCACTGGAGTGTAGAACCTGCAAGAAGGAAGATGAGAGACTCCTTGTATCTCATCAAATGATGAAGTAGGAGCATTATTTGAATGCTTCTTTCTACTATCAAACTCTGATATGCAAACATAATATCTAATGGAAAAGAGATCTGTGCATACTCCTTCCCAAAGAGTACAAATGTTAAGACAATTTATTTCACACCCAATTCCCTGAATCGCTGCAAAATTCTGATGTGAATCACATGTCAATATTCCAATATGATGTAGCACCTGTATATATCTGATATGAGGCTTATAAAACTCTGATATATAAAAAATATTAGCATATGGAATAGCAAGGATAAAGGCTTCAATGGCTCCATGAGGATATAGGGCTAGTCTAGGAAAATTATGAGCAACTGGGGAAAATTAATAGGTGTAAAAATATGAATGATGGATGGGCATAAGATATGAACCATAAGTGTTTAGAACATATCCAAACATGTTTAATATTATTCCATATATGACTAAGGTCATGGATAACCAGCCATTGAAAGTTAAGAAAGACTTCAAATCATGTAAGATAAATATCATTGCATAAGAGACCAATGAGGAATCAACTAGTGAGCTTGGGATTTGTATACTCTTTGGATTATTTAGAGGTACGGTAGATGTCTTGTATGGTGGTATTATATGTGTATAAACATAAAAATATGCTTCTAAATCAGAATCCAAAGGATCACATATAAGGATATCAATAGACTCATGGGAATACACTGTTAATGAATCCTCTGTATGAAAGGAGGAAATAAGGAGATGTTCAAAATATTCAAGAAGGATCTGAGTATTGATGCCAAGAACAAAGGAGGATATGCTGAAGCAAATGATATCAAGTAAGGTAAGTGTTATGACACAAATAAGGCTTGATGTGGCTAAGCAAACATCATGGAAGTCACTGGGTTGTGCACCATCAATGAGAGAGGTATGCAAAAGGTGTGAAGAATCTGGCACATAGATATCAAAATCTAAGATAAGATATTTAGATAACAATGAATGGGTTATAGGATCATAATAAATATCAGCAGAAGCTCCATATGTTACTTCTTTTTCATCAATAGTATCACAAGAAGAAAAATCACCTTCGAGAGACACAGAAAAAGATGGCTCTTCAATATTTGCTTCTTCATTGAAGGAGGAAGCATTCGAATGAAAGAGGGCAGAAGAAACATGAACTGTATGAGAAAATTATTCATCATGATCAACTTCATTAGAGAATGTAGAGGCCAAGAAATCTTAAGAAAGAGAACAAGAGGAGATTCTAGGTTCGCTCCATGCTTCATCTTGAATTTCCTATAGACCAAAAGTTTTATCCAAAATTTTCCAAAGATCAAATGGAAATTCAGAAAAATATATAAGATGATATATATTTGGAGACATTCCCAAACACATAATTCCATAAGCTCTATCACAATTATTTAGCCAATAAATCTTCTCTTCATAAGACTCAGGTTCACTCAATGCACCAATGGAGACATCAAAGAGACATTGCCTCTTCAAGTATGCACTCATCTTTGGCTTCCAATCAACATAGTTGAAAGGATATAGTAGAGGAACTTTTGAGTCCATATTGAATTTTTTGATATTCTCTAAGAGATACTCTCTGCAACCTGCAAAACAAACTAGGAGAAGATCTTGTAAGCTAGATAAGCTCTTCTTCAAAGAGGGATAAGAGACTAGAAGCGCTCCTCAACTCTGTAAAATTGATCAACCTTGCTACTTTG
This sequence comes from Pseudotsuga menziesii, assembly GCA_001517045.1. NCBI lineage: Eukaryota > Viridiplantae > Streptophyta > Pinopsida > Pinales > Pinaceae > Pseudotsuga > Pseudotsuga menziesii. The sequence continues at coordinate 97,458 of LPNX011210945.1, read as the reverse complement.
ATACCATGTAGAAATAATAGATCAATGATATGTGCAATTATGCTAAGAAGAAGCACAGGAAATAGATCTTGCTACTAAGAATTCTCACAAGCATACACAGGAAAAATAGAGAGAAGAAAAGAGACTGAATCACATGAATGAAGAGATGAATATTGGTGTGTATCCTTCCATTGAATAATTATGAATAATAGTGTACATAAATAGTACATCCCTCATAGGAAAATCGAATTGTATGGAAACAACTCATAAAGCTCAAAAAGGCTGACTTACCAAAATATAGCAAACCCCCATAGGTGGCTAAAGCAGTTCCCAAATATATCAAGGACCTCATGAGTTGTCAAAAGCATGAGTGAATTGTCAAGGTGATGGAAAAAACATGTTAATCCTATAAAATGGAGAAAAAATAATGGAGGATGGGTTGGAAACAAAAGCTCCCAGTTTCCTAGTTGACTAGCTTTTATCTTATCCATGGAAAAGCAGGAAAAGCAGAATAAAGCAGAATCCACTGTAAAGTCATGTATACTAATTCTGGATGGTCAAAAGGTGGTCAAGATCAACCCAGAATTGGAAATAAATAATTCTGAGGATATAGATGGCATGTATTGACTTTAAGGTGCAAGTGGATGCCAACTAATTAAGCTAGTGGGTGAATAATTAATCAAAAATGATTAATTATTTTATCCTAAGTTGTGAGTGGGTTTAATATATTCCAACACATGCAATCAAAATTTTTATGTAAACAATAAATAATGGATTTATGAGCTTCTAACCAGTCCATACCTATCAAAATATCATACAATCCTAACAGAAGTATGTTTAAATTAATTGTAGTATCCAAGCCATTGAAACTTAATCTGCAATATTTAACTATTTCAGTAATATTCCTTTTTATTCCTGTCGCTAATTGTAACAACCATGCATTCTTTTGTTTTTCCTTACTAAGTTTACATTTTCCAAGTACTCTTGGTGCAATGTAACTTAAACTAGCTCTTGAATCAATAAGTATAGACACAAATGTATTTGTGATTTTACCTTCTACTTCCAACATAGTGGATTGATAATCCACTTGTCACTATCTTCCAAGGAAACATTTATTCTAGGTATGCTCCTGCCTATATCATTAACAGTGGAAGATTCTTATAGAATACTTATGGGAGCCATTTTTTTATTGGGATTGTGAGGGCAGTTCCTATACATATGAGGTCCATTAACACCCCAACATTTAATCTCTTTCGTAGTGTTATTCCACCCTCCATTGGAAGTTCCAAAACCTTTTATACCACTGCTGGTAGTTGTAACTAGTTTATTGTAATTATTATCAGTATGAATTCTTGTTTATTTCCAAAAATGAGAATATTTAAATCCTTTCTTACATTGATCACTCTTCTCATTTTTATTTTATTTTGCCAATTCTTAGTCAATTCTAATCTTTGCTTAAACGAATGGTAGTTCACAACTTGGATTTTCTGATTGCCTCATCCATGGTCTTAGGCATATCAAAATCAATATTTTCCTTGTATTCCGAAGGTAAACAACTAATAAACCTATAATCTCTATCCTTTTCATCCATTAAGTAAGGTACATAGAGTTGTAAATTTACGAACTTGGTTACAAAGTCTTCCATAGTTAACATTCCTAGTTGCAAATCATTGAAGTCTTTGCCATTGATCATAATACCTTTCTGACGTATATATTATTTTAAATAATTTTTTTTTAAATTTCCAACTTAACCCCTTACTACATATGTTATTCACACTTTCAGCCTCCTGCCACCACATGGAAACTTTTCCACTAAGATGAATAATTTCTAAGTGTACCCGAAAATTATCATCGTATCTATAAACCTAGAAATATCATTTGATATTTAGCTACCAAGATTTACTTTCTTCCTCGGACTCTCCATCAAACATCGGGGGCCTAAATTTTTTGAGTTCTCCCTATAAATATACAGGTTGTTCTTTCTTATTTTCAACTTTTATGTCATTATATTTCTTTAAGTCTTGTGCGATTACGAGAATGTTTTATGTACTTTCTTCACTATTGTCACCTTGTATTGCATCTTTTATTTTTTTCCAGTTTACAAGAATTTTGACCATTGTTCTTTTGTGGGTTTATCAAAATTTTGAGAATAAGTTTATTTATCTCTTCTTGATTTGATTTAGCATTCATTAATTTAATATTATCTCCCTTAAGGATTTCCAAATCTCCTTTTAGAATACTCATTATCTATTACAACAATAAAATAGTAAAGAAATAGTTTATAACTATTAGTAATAGTAATTAATTATTAAATATAGTTATCCAGAGAAATCTCTCTTCAATATTTGATGGCCAAGTGATATTTAAGGCGGCCATATCCATTGTATTTTATCATCCATTGAATTATTGTATATTTATAGATGATTATTTTGAAGATGGAACATCTTCCTCCTTAAACCCGAATACGGGCTGTTGGGCCAGGAAAAGTGCACAAGGAAGAATCTAAAGCGCAAGTGAAAAATAGGAAAAATAGGAACAAGACAGAGAAAAGTAGTTAAAGGATTGAAAGCAAGCACAGAAGAGAGAAAGTTGTGACACGGATTGGTGCGATAAGGAAAAAATGCACCTAGATGGGTAGGTAGAAGAGTAAAGGTTGGATAGGTGCAAATCAAGAAAGACTGTGTTGTCGCCTTTCACACACCTGGGTCACGTGGCAGAAATATTCAAGCCACTCGGTGTGTCCTTGGGGGAAAGTCTCAAGTCAAGGCTATCACCTTGTTCTTGACTCCTCCATTTAGGCTCAGCTCCTAACGAAGCCAAGGGGGGTAGACCCTATTAAGTTACTAAGGATGGTTTCTTAGTGTGGTGATGCTAAACTGAATTAGTTATTTAGGAGTTTGAATATTTTAACTACAGACAATTAAATATGACAAGATATGAAGATAAATACACGAAAGCACAAAGCTGATACACCATATATATATATATATATATATAAAGCAAAAAATGACTAGTGCCTTAGAATGGAGTCAAATCAAAAAGATCAATGTTCTTGCATGTGCTTGGAGTGAATGTTTTGTGATTGCATCTTGGTATATTTTAAGTTAAAATTGAAGTATGAGTTGATTAAATTAGGCTAAGGGGGGGCTCCAGATATACCCGAGAGTACTTGGAGTATGTCCAAAACAAAACCTTCACGGCTACCCGCAAGGAATATGTGGGCTGAAATGGAGTCTCTGGGGCTATTGTTCGTAACGAACCCATTAGGGTGTGACAAAGATCGGCGCCCCGAGGTCACTTTTCAGAAGTTCCCGCTTCCTTTGGGTATTTTGCCACTGTAAAGGTTTGATCGAGGTGTTGGATTTTCACCTGATGGTTTGTCAATTGGGGAAGGTGAGTCCTAATTATGCTAGTCACCCAAGTGATTTTGATACATCTTGATTGATCAGACGAACCATAGGCAAGTGTAGATCATACACACTGGAGTCTTGTAAATTTTAATAAGTTTTAAGCTATGTGTTCTTATTTAAAAGAAAATCCTCCAAGAACCTCTTTCGATCCAAGTGGATCTCAATCGGGTAATCGAGGAGGAGTTAATTTTAAAGTTTTTGATAAACAAATTATGAAAAATAAAACAACTACACAATTATGGTTTCTTAATTAATCCTACCACGAATCTCTTTCCCCTTTCGGGTCAATCGGGAAATCGTGGGGTAAGTATTATGATTACTTTGAAATTGTACAATATGGAATATGGAATTAATAAATAAATAAATTATACTATCCTGCAACTTAGATCAGTGCTAGCAAAAAATAAATAAACAGAAAGCGACGAAAAGGGCACCGACGCAAATCCCCCCAGGGGGGATGGGGAATGGGCTCGAAAGAGCCTATTCAAAGAATGATTTTATTACAGCATTTAAAATATAAAAGGACTGATAAATAATAACTTTATTGGTCCTTATACATGCTGAAACCAAGATCTTACAGTTATACAAAAATTTTAAGAATTTTGTGGCAAAAGAGAGACCCCTGGGGGGACTTGAGCGCTCCAAAAGCCACTTTGGACAGAAGATTACTTTCTTCTCTGTCATACCTGCTAAAGGATATAAAGCATGTTAGAATAAAAAATTCCCAAAATCACTTTAAGATTACCTTTGGGTCAGCCTACTTTATCTCAAAAAAATAATGAAATTAAACTAGCTAAACCGACGAAAAAGGAACCAAGGAAAGCAAGTTTTCCTTGGGATATTGGCTTGCTGTTTGTGCAGCCAATTAAAATGCACTGATATTGCAGAATATTGAATTTATCGTACAGCAAATGAAACTACCTTAACAGCAAGCTATGAATTTTCACTAAATTGCTTGCGAAAATAAGGTACTTTTAGCTAGATCTCTTGAAATTGAACTTTATGTGCAAAATGAAACTAAGATCTAGAATTTGGAAGGGATATTTATAATTAGATCTATGTGTGTTTTTCTTGATGAGATAGATCAGAGTAATAAGAAACCTTTAAAGTAACCAGTTTGAGGAAAGTTTAATAATTTTTAAAGGAGAGAAAGGGGAAGAAAGGTGCTTGTTTGTTGAAGCAGATCTATAGAGGGAAATTGGTAGAGAAGCACCGAGGGGCACGATATTAGCAATATCTACTGGAAATCAATGGAATCAAACCTGAACCATAGATCTTCTAGCCACGGCAAACCTGTAAGCTACAACACAACTCCTGCAGACAGAACTATCAGATCTGAAGATACATATGAGAAAGGGATGATACAGTATGCAAATAACCTTATTTAACATATAGGTACTAACTCATTCAAACATATGCAGAAAATAGAAAGTAAGTAAGCTTACTTACAATGATCTATCCTTATGATTTCATAAACCATTCAGGAAGACAATAATTAAGTGCAAAAAATTGGAAAAATAGCAGTTTCACCTTGAATGCAGCAAGACAATGACAATCCACACATGAAAGGTACTCCACAATTGAGCCTCCAAAGCTTCTCTTTATTTCAACAAATGAAGATAAATACACAGTTACAATGGCAAGCCCTTCAGTCCAGCTCTAACTAGCTTGGAAGAGGAGGCTGTGCCTGGATATATACAATTCACAGGCCATTTAGCCCAGGGGGGGCGCAATTACTCATGGAATCAAGTGAAATCAACTAATGGAGAGTCCATCAATGCCTGATCTGTGTCTAGCTGAGCCATATTTGAGTCTCACTGAGTGCAACTGTCAATCGAGGGGCTGATCTGACTGACACGTCAACCTGTTGACTGAAGAATCCACCAAAAATCATCCAGTTGAGCCAAAAATGTGTTGAGGAGAGAGGGAGGGCGAAATTCCTCATAAAGGATGCTCAAGATCAACTCTGGATCTGATTTGATCACCTCCTTCAGTCAAGGATTTGTCAGATCCAGTCAATCTGCTTCAGATCTGACTGATTTCAATCAAATCGGCTGAGAATCCATTGATTTATGATTTTGGATTTGCTCCATTATTCATCAATTTATTAATTAAAATAATCAATAATTGATTTTTGTGGCTTTCTGACCTGAGTGATGGAAAATCACTCAAAACTAGGAAACAGTGGGTCCATGGGTTTACATGGTGCTCTTAGCTTGAAAATGAGCACCTACATGACTGAAACTGATTATCTATCCCACTTTTATTACAAAATCAATTTTTCCAATTAAACTATTAAAAAATAGCCTAGGTTTTGGAAAAATTAAGTTTTAATAAAAAACACTAAAAAAACTAAAATATTGAAAATTTGAAAAAAACCTAGGGGGACTTAGACATGTTCATATGACTCAAAAATGATGTCTAGCATGTTTATACGTTGGCACATAAACTCTAATAACCTCAATAGGCCTAAATTCCAAGCCGACCACCCCAACTTTGGAGGTATGGAGTGAAAAACTCAGAAATTATCAGTCGTTTGTTCAACAACCAATAATAACCAAGGGAAAAAACACCCTGGGCTGATCGGATTGACAAATAAAGTCTAAGAGACTGAGTCTTTTACAGACACTATCATGCTAGAACATTTATTACAATTCCCTCATGGGGTATGAACATGTGATATAGTACAACAAGCACTTCCCAGAAGTACTTCCAAAGGTATGTTTGAAGTCTGAACAAGTTAGCCCTGTCCGGTTCACCGGGCTCACTTGATAAAAACCATTAAGTACAACTTAGGTGGTAATAGACTGCAAAATCTCGAGTCGACAGAAGACTAAAGGACAGTTTTGCGGCTAGTTATGACCTGTATAGGTAGGCTGAAATACATTTCTGTGGCTAGTTATGGACATGATCAATGAAATGTAGGATGTTTTGTGGCTAGTATGTCTTGTCATTAATGTAATAGAATATATTTTGTAGCTACTTATGAATGTAATAACTGAGTTGTACTCAGTCGACCCTTCACGGTCTTGTAATAACTATATATAGGAGGAACCTGTTCTGTATAAGGGTTAGCTTCAGAGGGATTGTATTAGTTCATTGCTGGCTTAGAGAGAAGTCTAATAGTAGAAGGTTGTTGAGTCAAGGATCTATAGATGTGTGTGCATTCCTTTTTGTAGGAGTTAATCTGCATCTGAGTGCGCAAATAGTAAAGTAGAAGAGTCGATCCATACTATGTGTGCATCAGTAGGAGTAGATAGAAGAATAAATCGGAGAGCATGAGAGAAAGAAGAGTCTGATCCAAAATACATATCTTAAAACAACATGTAAGTCACAGACTACAAGGTGCTATATATATTTATCATGCCAGATGAAGAGCACCTTGGTGGATTTTCCCAAATGGGTTTCCACGTTATCCTGTCTTAATGAATGATTGAATGTTGTGTTCAATGTTTAGCTATTAATGTTGAATGTTTGATTAACTCACATTATTTATGGTTATTGTTTGAATGAATGTCGCAATCATGATAAGGAATGAATGAATGGATATATAAGCATCATCGAAGCATTATGTATTACTTCATGTTTAAGCACTATTAAGTCATAATATAAGATGCATCAGAGTCATTTACTAATAAGGAATAAGCTTTGTCACACTATTGCACCAACTTTTAAGTTGTTAAGGACACGGTTGTGTCGCATGCTAGTTGTGGCGCATTGTTGTGCCTCTGTCGAGTAATGAAATACTGCATCCTTCCATCTTTGTCAAGAACCTTGGTCACACACCAAGGGATTCTAATCCCTCACTGACTACAGAAACATGGTTCTAGAAGTTACACATTAAGATATCTCGGGTGAGACTGCACCTGCCTCGCAGGTGTTGTCGACTGAGCTTTCTCCATCGAGCCAATGTCTTTGGGTGTTTTGTTGGTTTTGTGTTGTTGTTGAACCTAGGTCATGTGAGTGAGGAAAAGTACAAGCGCACTACTAGCCTAGAAATATTGGATAAATTAAAGAAAAATATAGCCACTGCACCAATACTTGTATTTACAGGCTGGAAGAAAGAATTCCATGTTCATGTCGATGTGTCATCTATCGTGCTCGGCATAGTATTGACACAACTAGGTGAGGGTGTTCTTGACCACCATATTTATTTTTCTAGAAGAAACTATCAATGAAGAGAAAAATTACATGACAACAAAGCGAGAAGGACTCACCATGGTTTATGCACTTCAAAAATTCTAACACTATCTGTTAGGTGGACATTTCAAAATGTACATTGATCATTTGGATTTAAAATACCTGTTCAAAAATCTAATGTTGGTGTTAACCCAAAAAATCCCTCACTAAGCTCTCCATGACCTACACCACCCAAGGACACAACTTCACGACCCTCCATTAGACCCCCACACCCTCAAAAATGCTTAAGGATGAAGAAAAGGGCTTAAAAACCCCAAAAAGGAGCCTAAAATACTCTCCTAGGAGCTAAAGCCCCCAAAAAGGGGCTAAAAACCTAAAAGGAGCTAAAATTAGAGAGAAAGGGGATAAAAGCCTTAAAAAAGGGCTAAATCCAATACCAAGGTCTTAAAACCCTAAAACCCCAAAAAATCTATAAAAGGAGGGTGGGGGGTCACTCTCAAAACATGTCTCCCTTCCATACTATTATGATGCCCATGGATTCCATAAGACCCTCTGTCTCTCAAGCCACCCACACTCCATCTCCTCCATCTCCATTGAGCCATAACTTCCCCATCCAAGAGAATGGTGCTTCTTCAAGCCAGGGCATGGTGGCCCAATTCCACCCAAAGAGAAGGTATACCAATGTTGTTTCTTGCATTTTCTTTAGTGTTTTGTAGTTTTTTCTAACTCATTTTTGTTTGCAGGTTTTTTTATAACATGTTTTTGTAGGTTTCTAGTTTCGAACAGTTGTTTGTAGGTTATCGGAAGCGGAACCCTAACCCATTGTTTGCAGAGAGGTTCTCCATCATTTCTCTTCTTTTTGTTATTTATTTTATTTCTATCTAGTTTTATTTCCACTTTCTTTTCAGCATTTTCACACCTAGGAACCTACCCTTCTATCCTATAGACATAAGGGAGCCATTCCTTTCCTTGTAGCAAGGAGAAATCCCTGCTACAAAACTGGCGACCATACCAGGTCGATCCCATAGGATCCCTGGTCCAGATTTTTAAAATTTCAAGTTTTTTCAAATTTTTCCCTATTTTTTAAAATTTCATCTCAAATCCAGTTTAGATCTAGTTTATTTCTAGTTCTTACTGTTGCTGGAGCCTCTTCTAGGCAAATCCGAGTCATTTTGGCCACAGTACAAGTTAGTGTTGATCGGATCTGACTTAGGATTAGAAAAACCCCAAATCTAGGGTAGGTCGATCTTATCAGGCCTGAACAGGGGGATGAGGTCACTCTTTTTGGCCTAACAAGTGTGCCCAAGTCGTACTTAAACCCTCGAAAGGTGTAACTTCACTCAGAAACACAAACCGCTTTTGTCTGTGAAATCTGTGCGACCCCCTCTCCTAGTTCTGAAAAAAATTGTGACCCCCTCGCCAGATTTGATCAGAAATGTGCATTCTGTCAATCAAATGTTCAATTTCAGTTTAATAGGGACTGTTAGTGCAGCTCAGCCACCTCTGTCTAGCACAGAATTTTAATGTCAATTTCTGTTTTAATTTTCTGTAATTGCATCAACAAACAAAGTGTAAATTCAAAGTAAATTTTAATGGCTTAATTAAGTGAATGTAGCTTAACTAAAATCAAAATAAAATTAACAGTCTTGATCACCCTTCCTCCTCTACCCAGTCATCACCCTCCAGTGTATTCTGTGATACGAAGAAGGGTGTAGAAGGAGCAAGTCGATAACTCGACTTGAAGGATAGGTAACTTAGTTGATCATCCGACTAAGTCGATGGGCTGACTTAGTCAATCAGCCGACTAAGTCGGTCGATCGACTAAACTAGAGATTAGGTCGGCCACCTAAGGTCGTGTCGGTTCACCAAACCGACAGGTAGTTATTTTGTAACTGTTCTGTAATCATATATATTAGGCTGTTGAGCCAGATGAGAACTCAGTTTAGTTCTCTATATTGTATGGACTCACTTGTATAATATAATCTCTTAATTAACCTATTTGTTCTTATCTCTTGTCTATGTTTTATATATATGTTTTAGTGTGTATTATTGGTAACCTTATGTGATCTGTGATATTACAACATTGGTTCTGTTGCTGGTAGTACATGACTGAAATGTATGCAAATAGATGATACAAGAGCAGGAGATTAAGGACTGGTGGGAACGTAAAGTTGCAAACTATTTGTAGAATTACGTGCGAAGGAACAGATTAACAATCGCATAAGAAAAAGAAATATTTTTCATAGAAACACATGAAAAGTTTGTCGAATCAGTGCCCCAACTTTTGAAGAAACTCCTGGATGAGAAAGACGGAAGGGACTAAAGAACAACAGTTGCTGGAAAACTGATCCTAGGAGGTAGAACAAAATCATTGGAGTGGTTTGAGAAAATCGCCGACAACTTCTGTGAGGAGCAAGCAGTCGAAGACAGAACTTCGGTGGAAACAGTTAAGGAGAAATTTTACACAGATCTCACAGAGCAATTCCTGTGTTCCTTACCGACCTTGCTGTTCAAATTCCTGATCGAGAAGGGAGTAGGACATATTGTCGAACCTCGTCCATCACTTCACAAATTGCCATCAAACTCTAACTGGGAGGAGAAGCAAAGGAAGTGGGAATATTTCCTAAGCAAATAGACTGAACTATCCAGGCTTTCTAAAAGCATTGGGTAGGCTATAGGGGGGTAGTTGGTCATATGTCGAGATAGAGTATAGTGGATTTTAGTCGACTAGAAACAGATACCAGTCACCAGTAATGAGAATTCAACTAAAAGGGAACTCAATGGAATAGTATCATACGAAGGAATGTCAGACATTCAGAAAATAGAGAGGGAAGAGAGACAATAGAGGAGGGAGGAAAGAAGAGAAAGAGCCTTAGAGCTACATAGAGGAAGGAGTCCTAGGGTGACCGACCAAGAAGAAAATCCGCTAGAGTCAATTCATGGAAAACATGAGGAAGGTGTGGAACAAGAGGCGTCCCCTATGGAGGAATAATTGTGGATCGAGCAGCTAGAAGCTCTCCAATTAAGAGCTCCCAATGAAGGAACAACCCTCTCTCCATTGAATCTGCGTACTTGGATACAGACTATTGTTGAAGAGGATTTCCGACTACAAGCTGGTGACTTTAGTATATGGAGTCAACTAGACGACGAAACATACACTAGATGACACCTCATTATACGTTGACCAGAGGAATGGAATTGGGTGACCTTTCAAGCGGCACCCTCCAACCAAAGTATCCACTTACTCTTACCGACACATGAAGGATCACCCCCCCACCAAATACACCTTTAGAAGACACAGAACATTTAGAACTGCAGACAAATAGTTGCAATGGACCATCAACATTAGAAGTCGACATCAACCAACTACCAGTTGACGGAGAATCGAAAACCGGAGGGAACGAAATTTTTGTCGACCAGAGTCCCACAGAAATGAATAAACTAATAACCCCACCACCCTCACCACCACCCCCACCTCCACCACTACCACCTCCTGAGAGAATTGACAGTGATTCAGACATGGGTCATGGATCAGCTCACATTCCTCTATATGAGGGGGATGAGGACCCCAGACGACACTAGTTCGTCTACGAGTCGACTTGGGAGGCCAACCAAGTTACAGACAGAGATAGAAAAATGGCACAATTCACTGGTGTGTTGAGGAAAAGGGAATTGACGTGGTACATGACCTTTTCAGAAAGACAACCTAGAGCAACCAAAGCTGAGATCAAGGTGCAATTTTTATCATTTTTCAAAACTCCAGATGCCAAACACCTGGTAGCGAAAAAACTAAAAACTACATCACAAAAGCCAGGGGAAACTGTCTGTGACTATGATAAGCGTTGAAAAGACATTTTGAGCCAACTAGACTATGTTATAGATGAACAGTTACTAATCTAGTGGTTTCTTCCAGGGTTATCACAGAAAGTGCGCTGACACATCAGTCTGGAAATGTTCAAATATTACGAAGATGCACTAACAAAAGCTCTTCAAGTGGAGATGGACGAGGACATACCCGCTTACCCCATGGACAATAGATTGGAAGAATAGCTCAAGAGTGTATAGAAGTCCTTAAAGGAGTTAAATCTCAAGAATTAGGAGATCTGGTGCACCAAATGCTCGACAACCGGCCACTCCAAAGACAATTTTCGACAGGATTAGAGCTGATAGGACGTTCGATTCATGCAAACCAAATCTTTTTGCCACATTTTCCAGGAGCATGGGGATCACTCAACAAAAGACTGCCCATTCAACATGAAGAATGGTAAGGCCTCCTAGTGTGCCATCTGTGAGACTAAAAGTCATAACACGGCTGACTGTCATTTGAACCTGAAGAACCGATAGAATTATCAAGCGGTCTACTTAACCAATGCAGTGGCACAACATAACAAGCAAAACAATCTAGCAAATGATCAGAATGGTTAGAGATATGACGATTGATGATACGAGTGCTGGTACAACAATCAACTTGCATGCTACGGAGGAAGAGGTCGATTCCCTAGGAATCACGACAACCAACCACGTCGACCCATCCAGTGCTTTACATGTTATAAAGAGGGACATCGGTATGCAGACTGTCCATATAAAGATAGAACTGATCTCAAATTTTGTACTCACTGTGGGGTAGGGGATCACTCACTAGAGGATTTCCCTACCATGTTAGAAAAAATTAATACCAAGAAAAATGTTAATGTCTTGTCCTGTGTGCAAAAAAATGATGTAATAAACACAAAAAAATTGCACATTATAACTAGAAAGGGAACAAAAACAGGAGCTGATAACCCAAGAATCAGTAAAATAAAAGAGAAACATGTCTATCCTAACCCACTAAAAGAAAAAAAATATACAAAGAAGCAACCAATGTATTCAAAGAAATTGCTTGACAAGAAAATGTTCACGACATTCGACATAACACAATAAATGAATTAATCCAGCTCGCACAAAAAGACAACTCAGTATCTCAGTTCATCAATTTGTTGTATGAAATAAAATGTACCCACTTTGAAAAACAAACAAAAAACATTTGTAGCTTAAATAAAAAAGACAAAGGTGATGCCAACCCACTTGTCGACCTGGAAATCGAAGGATACCACGTCTGACAAGTAGTTCTTGACTTCGGCTCACAAGTAAACATCATGATTCGTAACACTTGGGAACAAATGGGAAGACCTTAACTCTATGAATCGGGCATATACCTAAAACTAGCCAACCAGGGATTAATTAAACCCATTGGAGTCTGGAAAAACGTCGACATGACTATAAAAGGAATCTCAACCAAGGTCGACTTTGAAATCATTGACCGAAAGGAAGGATCCAGTTCCTTCCCAGCATTAGTAGGTCTACCTTGGGGTAGAAAGATGAAAGCATCCATATCCTTAGACAAGGAACAAATAAAATTAAAAGGAAATGGACAAAAGTTCATTGTACCCATTCATCCATCTCAAGGGGAACCTTGGATTGAACCTATTGATGAAGAAGTCAATGTCCAACAACTCTACTAGATCCAAAACAATGTAGATTATACAAAACCAAATATCCATGGAGAACTTCATTTAGGCAACCAAGACTTAGTTGGTTATAACTCAGACACCAAATTATATGATTGGGAGATTGAGAACTACGAAACAAAAGCAAGAGGGTGCTGTACTATACAAAATGTACATAAAAATCCCACCCAATAGTGCTTCATAGTGTCCATTGTCCCAAAAATATTTTAAAAGAAAATTAGGGAACACCCTACCTTAGAACCTACCAATGTAAATACTACACAACTACCAAGATACAAGGAAATGGAATCACCGGTCATGCATGTCGAACAAGTTTCCAAAAATATTGGTGAACATGGCCAAATTCAAAGCCTAGTAGAAACTTTTACAGGACAAGCTGCTATATGGTGGAATACCTATCAGACAAGACTATAGACCTGGACCACTGCTTCAACTTACTTTGTCGAAATATTTGGAGGAAACAAGTTAACCCAACAAGCTCAGATACTTGTATTCACTCAAGTATAGAACCCAGAAGATCATATTAGAACCTGTGAAAAAGAGTGGAGAAGACTTGGATACAAGGATGAATGAGCATGGCCACACTTGTTCCCATCAACCCTCGCTGACTTACCAAACAAATGGTATAATATTGAAGAAGCTAGAGATGAAACCTTCTTATGGCATGAACTCAGGGAAAATTTCATTAAAGATTTCAACTTTATACCACAAAATAAAAACTTGGTCGAAACAGCAAAACAAATTAAAGAGTTTATCTAGTGTACTGAAAACAAACCCTTAACAGATAACTGACAGACAATGAAATGTAACAATATACATACAAGGACAAAACCATAGTCGACAAGACTATAGTTAGAAAACAAACACACAGAAGGAAAAATATTTAGATGGAAATCCAACCATGTCAAAACGATCAAACCTATTTGTACAATCCTAAAAGTCGAAATAAATGACAAACAAGATACCGACAGAATGAATGCAGTCGACTTCCCCGATACATTCTCACAGTTTAAGGAAGGAAACCGACCGATCAATGAAGCCAAAGCACCAGAATGGCTAGATGCTAAAGTAAAAACTAAAGAATTCGACATCTCAAATGATGATTGACCAAAAATGGCAAAGATTGGTGACTACTAGAGCGAAGAATAGACCACAGAGATAGTGAAATTATTAAAGGAGTTCCAATATGTATTTGCTAGAGACTATAAAGATCTCAAAGGCTTAGTCCATGAAATGGGAGAGATGAAAATTGATACTAAACCCGATGTTTGACCTGTGAAGAAAAGGCCTTATAAACTAGCTCATAAATACAAGGAGATAGTAAAAAAGGAAATTGATAACATGTTGGAAGCAGGCATCATCTATCCTATCGACCAATTAGAATGGGCAAGTCCAATGGTTGTACAACCTAAGAAACATGATCCAACCAGACTAAGAATTTGTGTTGACTTCAGGGAACTAAACAAAGTAACACTGACAGACCCATTCCCAACCCCTTACGCAGATGAAATCTTAAATGAGGCCATAGGACATGAATGGTACTCATTTACAGATGGATTCTCAGGCTATAACCAAGTGCCAATAGCTAAAGAAGACAAGAAGAAGACAACCTTTGTCTATGAATTTGGTTCATTTGCTTACAAAGTTATGCCTTTTGGACTAAAGAATGCACCTACAATATTCTCTAGAATTGTTGTCAAAACATTTCAAGAATATATCTATAAGACCATGGCAGTATACTTTGATGATTGGAAAATATACTCCATGCTAAAGGATCATTGCAAATGGCTCAAACTTATGTTGGAGAGATGTTGACAGATTCAACTTTCCCTAAACATCAAGAAATGCATATTTGTGACCCCCATAGGGATATTATTAGGGAACATTGTTTGTAAGGAAGTTATTAAGGTTGACTTTGCAAATATCAAAATTATCCTCGACCTAAAACCACCAGTAAACCCAAAACAAGTCAGGGTGTCCCTTGGCCACACAGGCTATTACAAAAAATTCATAAGATATTATTCAGATATGACCTATCCTCTTGAAGAACTATTAAGAGAAGATCAATAGTTTAACTGGACAGAGGAGTGCCACATATCATTCAAAAAACTAAAAAGGAAGCTAGTCGAAGTACCAATCCTAAAATTTCCAAACTAGTCAATCAAATTCCATGTTCATATTAATGCATCAGGCCTAGCAATAGGAGAAATCCTAACTCAACCAGGAGATGATGGAATGAATTATCCTATAGTTTACAGTAGCAGAAAATTAAATAAGGATGAAAGAAACTATTCGACAACAGAAACAGAAGCCCTGTGAATGGTCTTTGCACTACAAAAATATCGACATTATCTCTTCGCTAACCCATTTATATTCTATACCGACCATCAAGACCTGAAGTACCTCGTCAATAAACCACTACATCATGGAAGGATCTGTGGATGGCTACCTCTCTTCCAAGAATTTGAGTTTGAAGTTGTTGTTTGACCAAGCAAGTTAAATGTCGGTCCCCACCATTTATCCTGAATCGACATAGGAGAAGACTCGACAGGATTGGATGATGACTTACCTGATGCACATTTATTTTGGATAGACATAGTCCCAGCAGAACTAGAATAAATAGCTCATTTCTTGGAAGATGGACATGCACCAGAAGGTATGAGCACCAAGAAAAAGCAGATCTTAGCTATGAAGGCTGCACCATACAGTCTCATCAATGGATTTTTATACAAAATGGGATTAGATGACATCCTCAGAAGGTGTGTACTAGAACATGAATGAGACCACATTATGCAAAAAGCACACTATGGACCTACAGGAGGACATTTTCAAGCAGACACAACTGCAAAGAAAATACAACAGTCAGGATTATGGTGGCCAACACTCCGCATAGATTGCAAAAATTTTGTCAGTCGATGTGATAGATGTCAATGACTAGGTCGACCCCTACCTAGCAAAAAAATGCCTTTGATATCAGTAAAACCAAGTTTGACATTTGAAATCTAGGCCATAGACTTCATAGGACCATTCCCTATACCAGCAAAAAGGATAGGTGCAAGGTATATCATTATTGCAATTGAATATGTCACTAAATGGGTAGAAGCTGAACCAGTCGACACATGTTCTAGTGAGATAGATGCTAAGTTTATCTATGAGAATATCATCACTAGATTTGTATGTCCACTAACCCTGATTAGTGACTAGGGAACACACTTCATCAACAAAACTATCAAAACCCTAACCGACCAATTCCAAATCGACCATCGTCAAAGTACAGCATACCATCCTCAGTCGAATGGAGCAATTGAAGCATTCAATAAAATGTTAACAAGAGGACTAACCAAAATATGTAATGTTGATAAGGATATCTGGGATGAGAAAATACCTTCAATATTATGCACATACAGAACAACGTATAAACGATCGACCGACCAAACTCCTTTTCGACTAGTCTATGTACAAGAGTCATTAGTTCCAGTACACTTCCGACAACAGACACCTATCATCGCAGAAACACTACATGTCGATGTCGAACAAGGAAATAAAGACCGACTATTGCAACTCAACAAACTTGAAGAACACCGACTAATGGCAATACAACACCAAGAAATCCATAAATAACAACAGAAACCATGGCACAACCACAACATCAAGAACAAAAAATTGTCGATCGGAGACCTTGCTTTACTATACAATAGTTGGGTAAAAGGTAAACCTAAAAATCTCCACACAGAATGGATGGGACCTTACGTTGTCTGTTGTACAGGATTATACACCTAATAACCATAGGTCTGGGGTTACCAACATACTCAATCAACTTGCAGACAATTGACTCTAGAGTTCAGTAAAGGAAATAGTAGGATTAGAAAGACTTACTCGATTAATGAAGGTCGATCCTTGCTAGTCCTCTTCCATTCTGCTTCACCTCCAAAGTCTTCAAGATTGCTCCTCTTTCACCTGTCAAGAGTCAATATTCCAGATACAAGATGATTCATATATATATAAGAAGGTTAGATAAATCATGTATAAAATGAAGAAACATAAACATTTATCAAACCACAATACATGAAACACATGTGGAAGAAGGATTCTCTTTATTATCAATAATGGAAAGAGTTCAGGTTACAACCCAATGCCTGAGACAAGGACTCCTCTGTAGCCAAAGGATTCTGAGTTCCACTACTCCAAATAATTCTGTATACAATCCACCAGCATAACTTTTCTCTCCAAGTCTATATATAACAATCTCCCCAAGGCCTGTATTTATATGGAGGAAATAAGGCAGTTTCGAAGGTTAAGGAGGTTGAGGCAGTTAAGGTAATTAAGGTAAATGACTTAACTAATCTCAGATCATCGCGTGTTTTTATTTTTAAATGTTAAGGGACATATTCGCTGGTATGTACAAGGACAACCCGCGAATGATCTACGACTTGCTATAAGAGCAACCCGCGAATAGATCCATTCGCGACTTGCAGCAACCAACACTCGCGAATGATGCACGAGTTGTATATATAGAGAGTCGCGAATACAACTTAACATAGCAAAAAATGGCAAAGTAACCAGCTGGATGTAGGAGGATTGTATTATAGTAAGCCAATCTATAGTGTTATGGGAAAACCTCAATCCATAGATGTCCTTTTGTGTGCCAACATGAGGGATGTCGGCACTCGGATGGAGAGGCGCCATTCAGATGGATAACATATGCCCCCTAATGTGTGAGGTCAGAGGGAAATGATGGTTGAAATACATTATAATCATCATCTTTGGAGAACTCAAAAATCCAATGGAACAGAGAGAGTACCTGAAACAAATACATAGGAATGTCATATACAAAGTTACATCTGAGGATGCTATGTTCAATTTACTGGAACAATAGCTCCTTTACAATATTTGAGTACATCATATGATACGGGTATAAACTACATATATTACAAAGGTGGATCTAAGCCACAATATACAATAATGATGAGTCTTCAAAGATCTGGAAGCTATGTAGATGGATAGAACATAATATTGCACAACTTAGTCCATATGTGAGGGACTAAGGTCTTCATAAAGGATCCCAAAGAACCAGTACAATCCAAGCCATGTGAATAAGGGTAAGCTGAATTCGAACATGGAGAGGATTCAATCGTTTGTCAACCAATAGGTGATAATTGACAACTGAAGCAAAGGAGTTCACCAATGATGAAAATGAATCCTGAGGTACGATCGTCAAAACTCTAGGTCTTCATCATCAGGAAGAGCTGAAACGGAACCATGCTGTGATAAGGAAGGCAATAGATCCTCCAATGGATCACAAGAGTGACTAGGAACTGGGCAAAAAAAGGGAGACACAAATAGATAAAAAATATAACAATGATGGGATCAGGCTATAAAACAGACATTGAGAAAAGTCCTTGAACAGTGAGCACACCACAGAGATGACCCAAGGCAGCATATAACTTATAAAGAGAACAACTAGACTTATCTGTCATGTAGGAGACATGATTAGATTCCCCGAGTATAATGGACAAGAGGAGGAGTAAGAAACTCAAAGTGATAGCTGAACACAAGTGGACACTGAAACATGGATATCGAAAAACAAAGAGTGCTATGTTCAAGGAGGACATGCTACCATTACTGAAAACAAGAGTAAACTTCTTCCTTACCTTCCCTGTTAAATTTTAACGAGTCCAAGAAAGTCAACTTGGGACCATCTTCATTTTTGGCAAGCTCGAAGAAAAAGAAAGATGAATGCTTGATAAAGAACTGATTTGTGGATTTTATGAGCCCGAACTAGTGCATGCTCGACGGTGTTTTCATAGTTTAGAGAGTCTGAAAACTCTAAAGAAGACTCCAGGGGGGTCCTTTTTCGTACAATTTAGTCTCCTGAGGCCGAAAAAGTATAAAAAAAACCAAAGAAAAACTCTCTTAACTTCCGAAGAAGAAAAGGTGCACCTTTTTCTTACTTAGTCAGGAAGGTCTGAAAAAGGTTAAATTACCACCTACCCAATGCTCCTTCAAAAGCAGCATATAGCCTGAGTTTTACGAGTGTGAAGGAAGGAAAGATCACTCAGAAAGATCCATTTGATTATGAGAAATGGGGCTTACAACAATAAACTTTATGCTTTGTTCTTTTGGGTTTAACAAGCATGACAAAGACATAAAGTACACTCAAAATCTTTTTCATGTTTTGGTCCAGAGCACGAAAAAGAGAAAACTAAGCTCATACCGGGGGTTCCTTTTCCGTAAGTTTAGTCCCTCAAGTATGGAAAAGAGATAAACCTATGCCTAAGAATACTCTTCTCAATTCAAAATAAAAGAGAGGGATCCTTTCTCGTATTATTCCACATGGTCCGAGAAAGAGATAACCTACCACCAATGTGGATGCCCATTCACATATTCTTAACGAGCCTGAATGGAAAAGTTTACTCGGTAGTCAAGTCTATTTTGAGGAGTCAGACCCGGGCCTAAAGAAACTCAATATCTTTCCCGTGAAGTTTTAACGAGTCCAAAAAAGTCAACTCGCGGCCTACTTACTGTTTTTAATGAGCTCGAAGGAGAGCAGAAAGAATGCTCTAAATGTGAGGAGACGAGTGTCATAGACAGGCGAAACTAGTTCCAAGCGCAAGGAACAGACCCATGCATAATGCAAGGAAAGTGAGCAAGATAAGGGCACTCGAGGAACATCTCCTCAAGGTAAAGGGTGTCAATTTGCAAAGGCAAAATGATACAAGGCTAAGCGACGATGAGAACAAAGATGAGGGCTTATACAACGAACTAAAAGTGTGGAAGCCGGCATCAGGCTCATAAGCGTGAGCAGGGCACATGCAAATGAAATTACGAATTGAACAACAAGGTGAGGCCAGTAAATAGTTGTGAATCCAACTACAAATCCTGTCTCCAAGAAACAACAACATCAGGATCATATTCAGAAGAAACGATCTGATGCGGGTCACTTTGGCAGAAACACATGTGGCTTTGCTATCTCCTATAAAAGGTAAACTCAAGGCAGAATCAACCGAAGGAGATTCTATAGGACCAAGACTCTAGGGTTTATAATCAATAATATCAACCTCAGAAAGAGAGCAAAAATCAACAAGGAAGATAGAGTCTGTAGGAACAAACTCAGTATCACAGGAGTTGAAAAATTCATAAGAAAAATCAAAGTCATCAGGATCACTAATTTGCGGTTCAAAGGAAGAGTCAAGAGACTCAACAAGACCAACATAAGAAGAAAGTTCAGGCTTACTAGGAAAATCAGGGTTAGACTTAGTCACAACTGAACCAACATCCAAAAGAAGATCAGACTGTATCAAAGACTCTAGGAAGAATTCATCCAAAGGAAGGAGATCATCCGAGATAGGACACATGTCTAAAATTTCAAATGGATCGATAGAGTGGAGAGAAGGCTCTATAGTCTGTATAGGATGACTCACCTGGTCAACTGCTGGGATCAAGTCCCGAGAAGGTAAGCATGAAAACAGAGGCTACTTCTCAGTAGCAATTGAACACAAAGGACAAGAGGCCACATAGTTCACCTGTGGTGGAGTAGTGTCTATAGAAACACTGGGAACCAAAAAAGGAAAGACCTAGTCTCTAGTTGGGTCAGGAGACAGATCAAGAAAATCCAACTGATCGATAGTGACAATTTCTTCGCCATGATTAAAGTACATCACACGAAAGAATGTTGACACCACATCTTGCAGGGCATAGACATAATCACGTCCAAGGAGCATATTGAAGTCTAAGGGGTCTTCTATCACCATGAAGTCAACTAAGACGGTCTTCCCACCCAAAGTAACAGGTGTTTGAGAAAGAATTCCCAAGGCTATAAAAGTTCTTATATCAAACGCCAGTAATGGACTAGCAGTTGACACAAGGCTAGGAGATCCCATACCTCGCCAAGCACAAGCAGACAAAATACTAACTGAGGCTCCTTCATCAACAATACAACGAGCAATCGTATAGGGTTAAACTTTGACCTTTATCTAGAAAGGTTCATTAGAAGGAAGGCACGGCTCAACTAGGATATCCCAATCAAAGGAAGCAATCCGAGAGCTTGGTGGGGGTTGATCCGAAGCAATTTCAATGCCCCCTTGTTCAGTAAGTTCTGAACTGGCAATGAAGAAAATGTGACTAGTAGACACTTCACTCTCCAAAGAAATATTGGGATTGATTGATAATGGAATCGATTCAACTGCTTCGTGAAAATCACTCTATGATGGGAGAGTGGGATTGACCAAAGATGACATTGGTTCAATCACAATAGGATCACTCTGCAAAAGAAGAGTGGGATCAACCAAATCTGAGATTGGTTCGACCACTTGATCAACCAAATGTTGAGTAGGTTGTTGAGAAACTATAGGTTGTTCAGGAGAAGGAAAATATTGAGTCTTGGACCACACTCTTCCCACCTCTGTGATAGCAGGGCATAGGTGAGTAAGATGATCTCCCTCACATAGCATACAACAGAACTTAAGTTTGCACTTTGAACGACTAGTTTTCTCAACGGTGTCAACATGAATAGTAGTGGCTGACTGTTTGCTCTCAACATGACCTGCAGAGGATGAGAGTTTGCCCCCAGCATGAACTACAGAGGCTGGGTGACTGGGTCCAACCTGACTAAGAGAGGCTGGTCGTTGAAAAGATTCAGGATGTTCAAAAATGGGATGACCATGAACCCAAACTTTTCGCACTTCCGCAATAGAAGGGCATTTATAAGTAAGGTGGTCTCCCTCACAAAGCTTACAAGGAAACTTGGGCTTGTGTTGTGAACGGGTAGTATTTTAAACAGTGTCAACATGACTCACAGTGGTTGACGGATTGTCTTCAGCATGAACCATAGAGGTTGAGAGACTGCCCCCAACATGACTTGCAGAGGTTGAGATACTGGATCCAACATGACTTACAGAGGTCGGATGGGCACCACCAACATGAACAACAGAGGTTGAATGGTTAGCATCAACATGATTTGTAGCAGTTGAGTGTGTGCCCCCAGCATGAACAACAGAGGCTGGGTGGATGGATCCAACATGAATAACAGAGGTTGGATGGGTAGGTTCAACTTGAACAACAGAGATTGAATGGGTTCCCTCAGCATGAACCACAGAGGCTGAGGGACTAGATCGGACATGACCTAGAAAGGTTGGAAGGATCCCACCAGCATGAACACCAGAGGCTGGATGGTGTAGATCAACATAACTTGTAGAGGTTGAGTGCTTAAATCCAACATGGCCTGTAGAGGTTGGATGGGTGCCCCCATCAAGAACTACAGAGGCTGGGTGGTGAGGTTCAACTTGACTTGCAGAGGTTGAACAGGTGCCCCCTTGCTTATGTGCCTTCTTTTTATTCCTCCTTCTTTTACTCCTTTTAGACTGCCAGTTACTAGTATCATTACTTTCACCACATGAGGTAGAAGGAGGAGGAGAATCAACTACAGGTGAAGGGGAAGCAGTGTTTTGATGCCCTTGATATAAAGAGCTTACTTGAGAAGCATTAGGAGCATTCAGGACACTTGGAGTGGAAAACAATGACATCGGTAGCCCTAAGGTGAATCCAGGTAGATTGAGGGTGGCCATCAAGGGAACACCAACATTCCCCGTGAGAGGAATAGTACAAGGATTTCCCAGCATGGGGATCTCTTGGTTGGTGTTTGAAGGGGTGCTAGCCATAGCTTCAAACTAGGAGACAAAGTCCAAGGTTGATAAGCAACCAAAATTACAAAGCATAGACCTAAAGGTACACTAAGTACAGACAAACCACACAGCACTCACTAAAAATTCCTAAATCCAAACAGAGAAACAGGTATAATATATACTTTCTAGAATAAAGCTGAGAGACAGTTACTTGGTGTCCCTGTAGATGTTCTTAGGCACAAGCGGAGGAATCACCCACCACCCTCCCACACTTTCTACCAGGGTTACCTTCCAAGTTCGTCCAAGGTCAACCAGAAATAACCTTCCTGTGTACCTGTGTATGAACCCTAGATGTCAAGAGACTAAAGGCTACCTTGGCTATACCAACAGTCGGGGGAGACAGTCGCAAGCTGCACTCGTACGCATGGGCAGGGTAGCTGAGCTCAAAACTCCGTTTAGGACAGAATCCCCAGATGCGTAAAAGTCATGAGTTACGTTTTGACAAGGATTCAGAGGGTTATCTCCTCTGTCCAAGCCTCCACGCGGCCTCGTGCTTAACTCCCGTTTGAGAGGAGCTTCCCACATATAGTCGATAAAGTCAAGGATTTACCTAGTGATAGGCCAACTACGTCTGAAATTTTAACACTTGTGGAGAGTTGAAAACTCCCTAGTCCACAAGTCTAGCCTGAGCTAGTTGTTGTATGACCCTATAAAATAAAACTTACTAGTAATTTTTAAATTATATCGTTTATTTTAAGGGTTGTTTTTAATCAGAGGGTAAATCGCATGAAACTTATGTGGTGTTTTGACTCAAAGTTGAAACAAAACAACTAAGCAAAGAGATATGAAATGCAAAAAGCAAAAACTATTCTCTTTATTTTTCTTTTTCAAATATAAACTTGAAAGCCACAAAATAACAAATTCTTTTTATATTTTTCAAAAACAATGATATGCCATGCAATCTAGACTAAAAACCTAATCTACATGCATATAAAGAAAACATATGTTTTTGTCTTTTTCTTTTTAAAATGCAAAAGAAAAATCAGCCTATCAACTAATGCAAGCAAGTACTGTAAGCAAAGAAAATAGACAACTAATCTGCATCCCACAAACAAACCCTAGGATTCCCTAAAGTTAGATATCAACCTCTCTTAAAAAGAAAGCTTACAAAGGTAAACAAGCCAACAACTTTGGAATGAAGAAACTGAGCAAAAAGACTGATATAAACAAAGGTCAAGAAGTCCTAAGTATCAATCTAAACCTACAAACAAAGGCTGCTCACTACCTTGTCCAACAAGGTCAAGCCAAATAAGGAGGTGGGGGGAAAGCAACAAAAACAAGTATAGGTTCTTTTTAATTTTCATTTATAAATGCAAAAAAAAAAACTACAATGCACTGTACTTGAGCAAACTTGAATCAAATAAACTATCTAAAAGCAACAAACTGAAGCAAACAGGCTGACAGAAACAAAATACAACCAACAAAGAAAGGAACCCTATCTTGGGTGCACACAATGACAAAAATCATTGTAGACTTATAAAGGAAAATGATAACCAGCCACTGTCGAAAGACAGTCTAGAAAAACAGAGCCCAAGACCTTGATAACAGATCTGGACAAAGACACCTTAACCCATAACCCAAACATGCCAACCACTTCAGCATGCAAACAGAAAATAATCCAAGTAAAAAAGACTCAAGGGCTTTAAAAAAAGCACAAAGTGTGATCAACAGAGGCACTCAAACAATCCCTATAGCATTCATAAAGAAAATCAATGCACCAACAGGGATTACAGAAAGAAAGGAACAAGGAAAACTCAACTTAAAAATCCCTACTTCCAGGCAGATTCGCGACTGTATATAAGAGCAACCTGCGGATGATCCGCAACTGTCCAGTACAGCAACTCACGAATGCAAACTTGGATTCGCGACTGTTCAGAAGAGCAACTCGCGAATGGGCATAAAATTTTTCTCAAAGAACAAGAAAAATTCCAAATACTTTCAAATACTAAGGCAAGTATGAACCAATATGTAAGATCACATACAGACTTCAAGCAAAGACTGGTCAGGGGTGACAGAAACAACCTACAACAGTCTAGGCGTCCCTAGCGGAGTCGCCATTTCTGTTGTACAGGATTATACACCTAATAAACATAGGTCTGGGGTTACCAACATACTCAATCAACTTGCAGACAATTGACTCTAGAGTGTAGTAAAGGAAATAGGAGGATTAGAAAGACTTACTCGATTAACGAAGGTCGATCCTTGCTAGTCCTCTTCCGTTCTGCTTCACCTCCAAAGTCTTCAAGATAGCTCCTCTTTCTCCTATCAAGAGTCAATCTTCCAGATACAATATGATTCATATATATATAAGTAGGTTAGATAAATCATGTATAAAATGCAGAAACATAAACATTTATCAAACCACAATACATGAAACACATGTGGAAGAAGGATTCTCTTTATTATCAATAATGGAAAGATTTCAGGTTACAACCCAACGCCTGAGACAAGGACTCCTCTGTAGCCAAAGGATTCTGAGTTCCACTGCTCCAAAGAATTCTGTATAAAATCCACCAGCATAACTTTGCTCTCCAAGTCTATATAGAACACCCTCCCCAAGGCCTGTATTTATATGGAGGAAATAAGGCAGTTTCGAAGGTTGAGGAGGTTGAGACAGTTAAGGTAATTAAGGTAAATGACTTAACTAATATCAGATCATCGCGTGTTTTTATTTTTAAATGTTAAGGGACATATTCGTGGGTATGTACAAGGACAACTCGCAAATTATCTGCGCGACTTGCTATAAGAGCAACCCGTGAATAGATCCATTCATGACTTGCAACAACCAACACTCGCGAATGATGCGCGAGTTGTATATATAGAGAGTCGTGAATACAACTTAACATAGAAAAAAATGGCAAAGTAACCAGCTGGATGGAGGAGGAATGTATTATAGTAAGCCAATATATAGTGTTATGGGAAAACCTCAATCCATAGATGTCCTTTTGTGTGCCAACGTGAGGGATGTCGGCACTCGGACGGAGAGGTGCCATTCAGATGGATAACATTGTCGAAGAGATACATCCCAATGGATCAGTCCAACTAAGGACATTACAGGGCATAGTATTTCAAAATCTCGTTAATGGAGCCCAACTAAAATGATACAGAAACTAATTAAAAAAAAATCATATAACGACCATAACCGTCAACTAAAAGCCATAAAAACCTAAAAAAAAAAAAATTCAAAAAGCAAAATAATACTCTACAGATAGAAAAATAGGACAAGAAATAACCATTTTGACAACCGACATTATGCCCATCAACATAACACCATCAACCATTCTCATAATCGATATCGACCAATGACCTCGATAGTCCCATCACGCATTCATGAAATTGAGCGCTGAAAGCAATTCACCATTAATGCACACTCAAGTATTCCAATTGGAACATCACATCTGCCATTAATACACCCATTGACGCACACATCCACAGAATCACCTATAAATATTGGATCATCGAAGGATAATTCACCGCAATTCATACAGAGAGAGCATCAGAGCATCCAGTCAACTAAAATCCAAGAACCCCTTAGTGAAATCGACCACCAAGCCAACACAATGGGCCCCAAACAAACCAGAGCCTCGACCAAAGCTAAGGAACTATAGGCTGCGGAATACACCTTTAGTCGACAGGTTGAAAAATATCAAAAATTCCAAGGTACAGGAAGGCTCGTGGCAAAAACTATGGACCAAAATGTAAGAATGGGCCTTTGTCAACAAAAAGGCCACTCAAGCCGTAGAGAAAATCAAACACAACACTATCTTCGACTATGTCAACGCACCACTTTGGGCCAGCTTTGGTGGCACGAAGGAAACTACTGTCAAATTCATCATCAGCCAATATCACAATGGCCGGTTCTACTTCGACCAGTCGGTCGACATCTCTGGAGAAGTCATCTCCAAGCTGACCAGTTTGTCCAATGAAGGAAACCTGGTACCAGTCGGTATCAAAGAAGGACTAGTCGAAGAGCTCACTGGGTTGTCTTCAGGTAAGAACTGGAAGGGGTTGATGATCAACCAAATCACAACTTGAATGCCACATATTGTGGCCAAAATCATTGCAATAACACTCATGCTGGCAGGTTGAGGCAGCGACCTTAAGTTAGACATGCTAGAAGCTGTTGACACCATTTCCACCAATGGACGAATTTACAGATGGTCTGAATATGTCGTCGACATGGTGAAGACCATCTGTGAAAGATGTCAAGAAATGGGGGGAAATCATCAAGTTCCCCTCCCTCATCTTATGGATTGTCATGTACCACATCTTCCTAGAGGGGAGTCCAATCTTTCGGGAAACGTCGAAGTTCGACATGTGGAGATTTAAACCATTCTCCAAGAGAGGGACATTGCAAGAACTTGAAAGAGGAAAAATCATGCTGGAGAACTGGTTTCAACAACTCAAAGTCTGAATGAATATATGGAGGGTGCCTCAAAACATCTGAAGAAATATACTGACGAACTCCCACATCCAATAGGAGCTTGACCATACCACGGTATGGTACATGCAGGGCGACAATTCAAATTCCAAATCCCTCGACTACTATCCATCTGTCGACTAGATCTTTCGGGAAATGTCTCGATAGGCCAAAACAAAATACTAGTACCAGCAGTAGTAAAGCATGTTGACTTCTCCATTGAGGATCCGCTCATAGACCAGGAAAAAGAGGAAGACTATGAGCTCAACCTCTATATCAGCACCTTTGTGTCAGAGGAGACACCGGTCGAACACACCGATCGACTACAAATAACAATCAAACCTCCAACTGCAAAGAGGGCAGAACCCCAGACCGTAGAGCCATAGCCACAGTAGTAGGTAACTCCTTCGACTGTAGAAAGTGTCATCCCGACCCAAGAGCCAAGGGGGCTGACAGAGCCAGAAAACCCTGAGTATGCTGTTACAAAAGGCATTATTCAAAAATTGTCAAAGGAGATAGCAGTGGCCAGGAAGAAGCTCAAGACACAACAACAAAAACAAGGTAAAGGTAAGCGCAAGCTTATCCTTGCTGACTCATTAGAAGATGAGGAGGAACCGGTAGTTGTTACCACCTAAGTTGTACTTAGTGGTTTTTTATCAAGTGAGCCTGGTGAACCGGACAGGGTTAACTTGTTTAGATTTTAGAGGACCCGTGGAAGTACTTCTAGGAAGTGCTTGTTGTATTATATCACATGTTCATACCCCATGGGGGAATTGTAATAAATGTTATATCATGATAATGTCTGTAAAAGACTCGGTCTCTTAGACTTTATTTGTCAATCTGATCAGCCCAGGGTGTTTTTTCCCTTGGCTATTATTGGTTGTTGAATAAACGACTGATAATTTTTGAGTTTTTCACTCCATACCTCCAAATTTTGGGTGATCAGCTTGGAATTTAGGTCTATTGAGGTTATTAGAGTCTATGTGTCAATGTATAAGAATTCTAGACATCATGGTCGAGTCATATGAACATGTCTAAGTCCCCCTAGGTTTTTTCAATTTTTCAATTTTTCAGTTTTTTCAGTGTTTTTTTTATTAAAATTTAATTTTTCCAAAACTTAGGCTATTTTTTAATAGTTTAATTGGAAAAATTGATTTTGTAATAAAAGTGCGCCAAATAATCAGTTTCAGTCATGTAGGTGCTCATTTTCAAGCTAAGAGCACCATGTAAACCCATGGACCCACTATTTCCTAGTTTTGAGTGATTTTCCATCACTCAGGTCAGAAAGCCCCAAAAATCAATTATTGATGATTTTAATTAATAAATTGATGAATAATGGAGGAAATCCAAAATCATAGATCAGTGGATTCTTAGCCGATTTGATTGAAATCAGTAAGATTTGAAGCAGATTTACTGGATCTGACAAATCCTTGACTGAAGGAGGTGATCAAATCAGATCTAGAGTTGATCTTCAGCATCCTTTATGGGGAATTTCTCCCTCCCTCTCTCCTCCACATGTTTTTGGCTCATCTGGATGAGTTTTGGTGGATGCTTCAATCAATAGGTTGAGGCGTCAGTCAGATCAGCCCCTTGATTGATAGTTGCACTCAGTGAGACTTAGATCTGGCTTAGCTAGACACAGATCAGGCATTGATGGACTCTCCTTCAGCTGATTTGATGTGTCTCCTTGGGATTTGCGCCCCCCCTAGGCTGGATCTCCTAGTTTTTGTATATATCCAAGCACATCAGCCTCTTCCAATCTAGTTAGACCTGGATTGAAGGGATTTCTATTGTAATTGTGTATTGATCATTGTTTGTTGAAATAAAGAGAAGATTTGGAGGCTCAATTGTGGAGTACCTTTCATGTGTGGATTATCATTATCATGCTGCATTCGAGGTGAAACTGCTATTTTTTTAATTTTTTGCACTTAACTATTGTCTTCCTGAATGGTTATTGAAATCATAGGGATAGATCATTGTAAGTAATCTTACTTACTTCTATTTTTCTGCATATGTTTGAATGAGCTAATATATGTATGCTAAATAAAATTGTTTGCATGCTAAATCATCTACTTCTCATATGTATCTTCAGATTTAATGGTTATGTTTGCAGGATTTGTTGTGTAGCTTACAAGTTTTCCATGACTGGAAGATCCATGGTTCAGGTTTGATTCCATTGGTTTCCAATATATATTTCTAATATCATTCCCCTCGATGCTTCACTACCAAGTTTCCTTTGCAGATCTGCTTCAACAACAAGCACTTCTCTTCCCCTTTTCCTCCTTTAAAAATATTAAATTTTCTTCAAACTGGTTACTATTAAGGATTCTTATTGCTCATATCTGTCTCATTAATAAAATTACACATATATATAGTCAGTAAGGTCCCTTCCTAATTCTATATCTTAGTTTTGTTTTCCATATAAAGTTACATTTTAAGAGATGTAGCTGAAATTACCATATTTTCGCAAGCATTTTAATGAAAATTTGTAGCTTTATTTTAAGGTAGTTTCCTTTGCTGTACGTTAAAATTTAATATTCTGAAATAAAATTGCACATATTATTGGCTTCCAAAAATGCAATCCAAGATCCCAAGGAAAGCCTGCTTTCCTTGGTTCCTGTTTTACCCTTTTAACTAGTTTTCAGCTTACCTTTTTTGGTTAAAAGTGAGCTGACCCAAAGGTACTTTCAGAGTGCTTTTGGGCATATTTCAGTCTAATATTATTGCTGGTTTTTATCATGTTTGACAGAAAATAAAGGAATCTTCTGTTCGGAAGTGGCCTCAGGAGCGTTCAAATCCCCCCAGGGGTCTCCCATTTGACTAAAACCTTTAATGTTTGCACTTTGTAAGCTCTTGATTTCACTCCGTATAAGGATCAAGAGGAATTATATCATTTCTTTGATATTTTAGCCACTGTTAATAAAAAAAAAATTTGAATAGGCTCTTTCGAGCCCATTTCCCATCCCCCTGGGGGGATTTGTGTCCGTGTCCTTTTTTCGCTTTTTCGTTCATATTTTTTAAATATAGCGTAGATATAATATGTAGGGTAGTATACTTTAATTCATTATCAATTTAATATTCCTTATTTGATATTTCAAAGTAATCTTAATACTTGCCCCATGACTTCCCGATTGACTCGAAAGGGGAAAGAGATTCGTGGTAGGACTAATTAGGAAAAAAGAATGGTGTATCTATTTTCTTTTCTATCATTTGTTTTTCAGATATTATAAAATTAACCCCTCCTTGATTCTTCGATTGAGATCCACTTGGATCGAAAGAGGTTCTTGGAGGGTTTTCTTTTAACAAGAACACCCATTGTAAAATTTACTAAAATTGACAAGACTCCGGTGTGTATGCTATACACTTGGCTACGGTTCATCCGATAAGTCAAGCTATATCAAAATAACTTGAGTGACTAGTATAATTAGGACTCACTCTCCCAAATTAACAAACCAACAGGTGAAAATCCAACACCTAGATCAAACCATCACGGTGGCAAAATACCCAAAGGAAGCAGGAACTTCTGAAAAGTGACCTTGGGGCGCCGATCTCTGTCACACCCTAATGGGTGCGTTATGATCAATAGCCATAGAGACTCCATTCATCCCACATATTCGTTGCGGGTAGTCGAGAAGGTTTAGTTTTGGACATACTCCAAGTACTCTTGGGTATATTTGGAGTCCACCCCTTCGCCTAATTTGCAGTTTAACATCACCATACTAAGTAATTATCCTTAGTAACTTAATAGGGTCTACCCCCCTTGGCTTCGTTAGGAGTTGAGCCTAAATGGAGGAGTCAAGAACAAGGTGACAGCCTTGACTCGAGACTTTCCCCCGAGGACACACTGAGTGGCTTGAATATTTCTGCCATGTGACCCAGGTGTGTGTAAGGTGAAAACAATAGACACGACCTTCAACATCATAGAGGATGCCATAGCAAACAAGATGCCAGTCAAAACCCAGTTCTAAAGATTCATCGACACAAGGGCACAAGCAGGTCTACCAAAGAAAGCTAAGACTATGATGATGCCTGAAAATGTTGTCAATCTTGTGTCAATGCCTCCACCTCCATCACTGACGAAAATAACTGAGGAATAAGTACTAGCACCGCAGTTAGTAAGCCCTCTCGACTTATGCAAAAGTGCGATGATAGAGGCTATGAAAG
Organism: Pseudotsuga menziesii; assembly: GCA_001517045.1. Taxonomy (NCBI): domain Eukaryota; kingdom Viridiplantae; phylum Streptophyta; class Pinopsida; order Pinales; family Pinaceae; genus Pseudotsuga; species Pseudotsuga menziesii. Next base: position 66,158 of record LPNX011210945.1, on the reverse strand, counting down.
CAAAGTTCATCAAAGATAGCGATTTGCAGGCGTTCATTGAGAAACTACCTGACATATTTACGTCGGCACACAAGATCTCTACAAAATCACCTCTCTTCACGATCGGAGGATACCAACCAGGACAGGACGCACAGTCCAAAACCTTTGCAACCATTACGTTGACTTTCGAGAGAAATCCTGACAAGGAAGCTGAAGTGATTGCACGCCGGTCCTCGACTATCACACCGACTGTACCCCAAGCCAACCGACCAGCCACTGCATTGACCGAAAGAGAAGAAATTGAGGAGGACATAGCCTGACAAATTAACCAAATTTTCTCCGACGTAGACTTGGCCCCCCGACCCGATAATCCACCACTCACCCACACTTCTCCCAAACCAATCCCCTCTACCATTTGCCAACTCCTTCACCACCACCACCATCTCCACCACCACTACCACCTCCCGACTCAGAGAAAGGCCCACCACAACCAGCTACATCCAAACAACCGGAGGTGGTAGTCAACCCACCTCCCCAACCAGAGAAACCATCGTCCTCTATCCCACAAACTAAAGATCTCGCCTCGACTATTGTAGGTACATAGGAAGCAAATAAAGAAAAGCAAAAGAAGAGGAAGGAGAAACAAAAGAAGCAGCATCATGGGAAGCCTTCAAAGGTCCAAATTAGATTAAAGGATGCAAGCTCCCTGACTGACACAAAGCTACGACAACTCCTCAAAACCCTAGCAAGTGAAGAAAAGACAAGGAGTGAGTAAATAAATAAGGAACTCAATGACAAGAATGCAGAACAGGTCGAGTTCCTCGACAAGTGCAGAAATCTGGCCCAGTCCATCATGTCGGGCCCCATAGAGGTCAACACAGACAAACTGCTCGAAAGGGCGTATCAACTATTTGAGAGCATGGTGTCGACACTCCAAGCTCACATTTAGGAAACAAAGGAGGAACAAAAAGAGGAAACTGCCCGACTCCTAATGTCACAGCACACTGCATTTTCTGAAGCCTATAAAGTGTTGCAGGATCATATGGAGGATTCTATCGTAACTAAAGAAATATTAAGAGACTGGCCTAATTACTACGGACAAGTCTATCTGCAGACTCAACAGAATGAACAAGGGATTCGGGCATTAGAAAGCAGAAAAACCACTAAGGAAGCACTCAAAACAACAATAGAAGAACATATAGTGCTTGAAACTGCCAAACTACGACTAGAAAGGGAAGCACATCAATGGGTGCAACAAGCTCTCCCTAACTTGGAGAAAGTCGACATCATCTACCCACAGATGAAATGATTTATCGATACTGTAGAAGAGAAGGACCAGTTTATGGGTCCTGACATGCAGAGGATAGCTGAAGTCTCCATTTTAGAGAAGATGTTGATCTTATCAGGCTTGACCACACTCACCATTGAAATCCAAAAAATTTTGCAGAGTTGGATAGATTACCAACATCACCTCGCAGTAACAGCCCCGTCCATTGTAGAAGTCTATGTACAGAGAAGACTGACCATCAGACTTCACATCCCACCACAATAACTATTGAGACCAGCCACGAAGAATTTTGTACCTCCCTGTTTCTTCAGGATGAAGAAACATTTTGTTCGTGGGGGAGATGTAGAAGGAGAAAGTCGATAAGTGGAGTTGAAGGATAGCTGACTTAGTCGATCAAATGACTAAGTCGATGGGATGACTTAGTCGATCGACCGACTAAACTAGAGATTAGGTCGGCCACCTAAGGTCGTGTCAGTTCACCGAATTGACAGGTAGTTATTTTGTAACTGTTCTGTAATAATATATATTAGGTTGTTGAGCTAGATGAGAACTCAATTCAGTTCTCTGTATTGTATGGACTCACTTGTATAATATAATCTGTTAATTCACGTATTTGTTCTTATCTCTTGTCTCTATTTTATATATATGTTTTATTGTGTATTATTGGTAACCTTATGTGATCTGTGAGATTACAACAAAGGGCAAGCTCGTATAGTCCTAGGACCTTCATTGAATATTGTTCTAAACCATTAAAACTGGATGACTTGGAAGGTAGAGGGGGTGGAGAAGGAGGGATTCTAACAGCGCTAAGGATCCTCCCTGTTGACCAACCTTGCATCTGGGAGGTGACCTGTGGATCTATAGATGGGATTATTCCCATTGTGTTGAGAGCCCAGCACCTTCTCTTGGTTGAATAGGAATATCAGTGTGAGGTAGTCATCTAGTTAGGCCATAAACATTTAGGGTTAAAAACTGTATTTGTTTACAAATTTCTGATGATTCATGGCATGCACAACAATGATATGAACTTTACCATAATATGATGAATTCATAAACCATTTTCAGCCACCTAATACCAAAAAGACAGAAAAACAAATACACCATACCGATGAATTCATAAACCATTTGCAGCCACCTAATACCAAAAAGACAGAAAAACAAATACACCATACCAAGTAATCAACTCAACTCAGTTCATGACGCTGAGAGAGCCTTAAAATTTATCAATTTACACTAAGTTCAAACAATCTGCAGTATTTGAGGACATAAGTCCATGACTGCTTCAACCATGGGAAGTGCTTGGGCTCTTCCTAGAAACTCATTATGAGAAGTACCACGGGAACCCCAAAGTAGCTGGCCGCTAAGAGGAATTGCCAAGCGAAATGGGCAACGACCCCCACCGATTGAGTAGAAATGCCCGTGAGGAAAAAGCCAAGAGTTGTCTTCTGGTAGTCTTGGTGGCCAAGTGAACACCTATAGCCAATAGGAATCCATTGAAACTAGGGTCCAAACATCATTCCCATCAATTTGATAAACATCTAACACAATAGATCCCTCATGCTCTTCCTCACGCCTAAGAGGTGAACCACCATAATTCGGTACAATCAACCAGCATCGTCGAAACTATTCTCAGCAATCTCCCACACCATCAGAAGGTCACACAGCCTCTGATTCAGATTTAGACCATATTATTCTAAACCAAACCTCCATACTGCACCATCAAGCCCCATGGCTGGTGCAAATCCGGATCCATTTTTCGGCATAGCCATAGCTAGTGGACCCATGTCCACATCACAACCTGTCACCTAAAAACCAATAGGTGGCCCAAGCACAGCCATGCAAACTGTCATTAGTCAGCTGCCACCACCTATAGTGACTAGCCAAGCTGGCCCACTTGCAACATACAGGGGCAATGTCCCCTCCACACACCTTACCCCTCCTGACACACATGGGGGAAATGGACCTTCCACTTACATTGCCCCTATTGTCATACATGGAGGTAATGTCTCTGCCACCCATACTGTCCCCCCCACAACACTTGGGGGCATTGGTCCATGCACAATGGTGCCATCGCAAGTGCCCCTAGCTATGCAAATGCATTATCCACCTGCAAATCCCACCACCATCGCAGCTCCATCCCACATCAACCTAGGGTCAAATCTACCATTCATGGATCATATTAACCTTCTTGATTTAGCCCAGTTAACAAATGACCCCATCCACCACCAAGATTTCTGGCCACCCATGCCAACTAAGCTTCCATCAGACATCCCCAAGTTTGAAGGCAAGGTAGGGGAATGTCTCCAAAACCACATTATGGCATTTCATCTATGGTGCTCATCTAATATCATCGTAGATGATTCCATCACACTGAGGCTATTCTAATGCACCCTTACAGGTGATGCAACCAAATGGTACATTGAACTGCCACAAGCTAAGTACCCTGATTTCAATTCCCTAGATTTCATGTTCCTATAGTATTTCCAACTCCCCTTCGGATATGACGAGGGGGTGGAGATCCTGCTATCCTACCGTCAAAACACCGCCACTCATAGAACTGACCACATCCAAGAGTGGTGGTGACGCCGTAGCTTATGTAAAATCCAACTTGACGATAGGATCTTCTTGGATTGGTTCCTCAAGACCTTTCTCCCACCCATAGCAAGGAACGTCGCATCCAAACATCCTCAATCTGAAGAAGAGGGCATAGTGAAAGCCCAACAATTTGACTTGATTTACGCTTAGTATGGATACCTATACACCGTCATCCCAGATGCTCCATGAATAAGCACCTCTTACCATGATGCATTGGGGGCATCCCATGCTGCAGATGGAATCATAGGATCAATCTCCCAACAGCCACAACACCAACCGACACCACCTGTAGTTCCATCACAACCAAGCAACACTACTAATGTTGCTTACCAAAACCAAGCTCTGGACTATGCTATAATGATGTCCTAGTCCGGAGCAACAACTTCATATGCAAAACCTTCACCACTGCAGCAGGCTCAGGCCATGGCTTGGCCTACACAATAGTATGCGGGGAAAATGCCCACATTTATGGCACCACCAGTGCAAGCGGTTCAAGCCCCCACCCCTTCTCCACATGCTCCATTGGAACAAGTGTTCGCACAAAAAAACTGTCCCAACTAGCCTACCCCCAACAACCAATAAGGGCAAGCTAGAAATAATCAGCCTCAGAACCAAGCCAATAACCAACCATAGGGAGGCGATCAACAACCAAACCCTCCCAACAATGCCGCAGCAAACCGACCTACCCAAAACCCCCCACAAAAAATGCACCAAGATGCAATGACCTATTGTGCACAAACCAACCGTGCACACTATGTGATGTTTAAGGGCACTACACATTCGAGTGTCCTTTCATGGGTCGAGCTAAGCATGCCATTCAGAACAAGGTTCAACACACTACCAACACTGCAAATCAAGCCCAACCCAACCCAACACCACAAGGAAATCCTCCTATGGTGCTTCAAAACCCACTACCAGTCCAAGGGTTGGTGACAACCGCACCACCTCCCCAACCCAATCCCAATGATTTGGGGTCACCTCCCAGGACCGAAACAGGTGTTCACCACTTGCTAGCCATGATGAGTGAAGAATTCAACATGCAAACCAAACGGAATCAATATGGTACCACCACCGAACCCGCTGACACATCAGTGGCATCAATATCCAAAACAGTCAACCTACCTCTTCAATTACCCCCATTCTTGTGCCGCCATGTACGTAGTATTTCCAATAATGCCACGGCTAGAGTTGCAGTCAGCTATAGCATTGTGGATGATTTGGCCCAAATTCCAAACACCATGTCCGCTCTTAAGGTACTTAAAACATGCCCAACACAACAAAAATCCTTACTAGCCACCCTTGGGGCAGTAGACCCCTCTGACTCCAAGTTGATCACATTCAACACTGAGAACGAAGAACCGTGCATGCCATCCACCATTTCCTTCCAAATTTTGTTGTCTATCTCGAACCTAGTTGTGCACCGGTACATAGTGGATGAGGGGGAATCCACGTGCATTATGTCCACCTTGGTTTGGCAGAAACTCGGATCACCAATTCTGCAACCATCCTCCACAACTCTGCAAGATTATGATGGACATCCCACTAAAGCCCAAGGAATCCTCCACCATGTCCCCATCACATTAGCCGAGAAGACAGTGTTGATCGACATAGAGGTTGTCAATACTCAACTGGACTATAACCTTCTCCTCGAAAGGAGTTATATGTATGCCATGAGAGCAGTCGCATCAACTGTCTTCCATCTCATGATGTTCCCCCATGAAGGGAATATTGTGACGATTGATCAACTCACTTATCATGATCCGCAAGGGTTAATGGCACCCTCCAACGTTATCCCTACCATCACCACCATTGAGGCACCAGGGACGACCACACACGCCAATGTTGTCCCTGCAATCAACACCATGGTTGACAACACACCAGCCTCCTCATTGTTGAATGTGGGCCCTGGGTATTTTACCGATACTACCATGACGGCTCATTTCCCCCTAGTGTCACCGCCACTGACACAAAATGAGATTGCGTACTTGTGCATGGTCTCATCCAGCACTGCTGCACCCAAACAACAACCGCAGCCGTAGCACCAACCGCAACCACAACATCATCCGCAGCCGCAACATCATCCACAGCCACAACATTACATGCAACCGCAACCACAACCACAACCCCACATACAACCAGCAGGAAGTTATCTAGGCTCCTCACCAGTCCATACAATTCCCTTCCTTTTTCCCCCGCCTGGTGTCATGAGCAAGCCAGCAATGGCCACCCTCAACCTGCCCAACTTTACATTGGGCATTCCGGTGTGGTATCTTGATCCACTAGCTCAACCATCGATACCCCAAGTATTCTTAACACCTGTGCATCCCATTACGGTTGAGTCCCATCCTCCACTCGGTCCATAAAAACCAACCACTACACTCGCACCTGCACTACCCCACCCAAAAAGGGCCAGGGGAAAGAATGCCAAAGCAACTGCATAACCTTGATAAATCCCACCTTGTGCCATCTCTGAACAATAGGGCCATACAACTTAGAACTTCCCTAAGATTCCAATGATCCGTGCACATTTGGATGCCATGGACACAACCAAAAACCTCCCCGTGGTTGAACTTCCAACCACGCCAATACTCAGAAACAAGTCACTGAGAACAAACCATGCTTTCACTCTCTGCATTCTATATGGACATTATTCTCACCATTTCCAAGACTTGTCCGAGTATCGAAATGGCTCTAGCCAACCTTCGATAGCATTCCCTGGATTCTGAGATCACACTGATCGAAGAAATCCAAACCCCACCTCCTTCTTTAAACACCATGTCCATTTACATGATGTCCAATTCTATAGACCCTCTTATCTCCACCATCACCGAAGGTCCATCAGACCTGTCTCTTCCATTGTTTCCACAACCATAGCTCCATCTGCAGCCGCAACCTCAGTCTCAAACTCAACCTCAATTTCCAGGGAAACAATGGGGTTCATTCCTAATCAACATTTTCCTTTTCCTTTTCCTTTTCCTACCATCCAGGATCGTGCATAAGTCTTCCTTGGCAACCCTCAATCTACATGATTTTAGACTGGGAGATCTTGTGTGGTACCTTGAACCACCTACCAAACCTCTGAGGCCCTAGGATGTGTTGACTCATGTCCACCCAATTGAGATGATGTTGCACCTACCTCCAGGTCCATCAAAGACCCCTTTTGTCTTTAGGCCTGCCCCTCTTCCTCCAACAAAGACTAGGGGCAAGGCCACAAAAACCATAACCAATACCATTTACATGATCTCTAGCACCATTTTCCCTTCTATCTCATCGGCTATGGAAGATCCACCTGATTTATCCCGGCACCACTTACGCAATGACAGAGATATATGTAAGACCACCTTCAGTTTTACCCCATTCCCTTTAAACCATAGTGTGGAATCGGTTCTTCCCATAAAAAACTAGATTTTGTCATCCCTCCTTGCCAATGACCTTTGTCTTAGCAAGGGAGCATACCTCTTTTCTAACTCATACAATCGACTCTTGAAGAAGCCACACAACGGGCTCCACCTCAAGAGAGTTTATGCCTGATATAACCACTATGAGTACCTTATAGCTTAGTTTTTTCCCTTTCTTGTTTTTCAACATTTTTTTTCACCACAAATCAGGGGCAGCACCATGAGCTGCTAATTCAAAGTCACCTGGAGCTTGTTCAAGACACATCTAACACCTCCAGGCCCAAATTTCCATCTCCTTATGAGACCATCATCTCATGTTTAATAAAACAATTTTGGGACCATTTCCCACAAGTCACCTCGATTTCCAAGCCACGACATGACGATGCAAGTGTCTACAGACCTGTACTTGTATCACACTTCCTGATCATTACTAATGCGAGTTCTTAGGCCACCACCCGTTAAGAAATTCCATTTTCACTTTTATTTTGTATTTTAACACATAGTTGTCTTCTCCATTCACCGCACCTTACGCGGATATTTGGACCATTGTCCACAAAATGCTTTATTTTTCTTGCATGTATTTGGCATATAATTGCCCTTGGACTTGCACTCACATCACATGTAGTCAATTCCATCCACCACAACACACACACACACTCTCCCGACCTCTATCTGAGAGCCACCTCGGTTTGCATGGCTTTACCGCACCGACTCGTGAGCCTCTGCTGTGATCTATCCCGCGCATGTATTGGTATGTTTGAGAGCCTTTTGCTCCATCCATACTATGCAGATGACCTTTGGACCACTGTCCACCATCCTGACATGGGGCACCACTTGTACCACCGCAATTGGTTGACCATACTGGAGTTTCGTTTAAGCTTTTCTGATTCCTTAAAACAATGAAAAGATAGCCGAGCGCAGCTGCTTCGTTTCCCGCTTGCTAAAGTATAGGAAAGGGAATCTACATTGTCTCATTTAACTCCTTTTGCATACCATGTAGACCATCAATTGAAAAGGACCTCCTTGGCACACTCAAGCCAAGACCGTTCCCCTTTGCATACTTTTATGCTTTCTCAGGCAGAGGGGCTGCACCTTATGAAAAAACTAACTATCGGTTGTTGTTAAGCTCTTTTCCAGCCATCTCATCAAGAAAAGATGGCCGAGTAAACTTGGTTTCATTCATGCATGTAAAAGTATCTAAATGACCTTCCAGTTAGTATAGGTTTAACCTTTTTCGACCTGATTGGATTACCAACGATAAAGAAGTCTCTCATCCCCCATAGGATGGGCGAGCTCTCCTATGTTTACTTTTATCCTTTTTTGGGCACAGGAGACTACCAATGAAAAAGATCCCCCATTGGAGTCTTGTTCGTTCTTTCAGACTCTCTAAAATTAAAAGCACCATCGAGCATTTACTTTCTCGGGCTCACCAAAAATCCACAAGATTGTACCCCAACAGTGTCCCTAGACACCGCCCCACAGAAAATAGTTTCGCAGCATTCCCACATTGGGTAACCTTTGTTCAAAGTACTCTGCAATGTGTCTTCCTTAGATCCCATCAATATAAAAATCATCTACCTCCTCCAAGTATTTCCCATTTGCAGTGACATTCCTAGTATTACAGCTATGATCCCATTCCCATGAGTCAAGTTTCATCTGCTTCCTGGTCCATGTTACCACCTAAGTTGTACTTAGTGGTTTTTTATCAAGCGAGCCTAGTGAACCAAACAAGGATAACTTGTTTGGACTTCAAAATACCTTTGGAAGTACTTTTGGGAAGTGCTTGTTGTACTATATCACATGTTCATACCCCATGGGGGAATTGTAATAAATGTTCTAGCATGATAGTGTCTGTAAAAGAATCGGTCTCTTAGACTTTATTTGTCAATCTGATCATCCCAGGGTGTTTTTTCCCTTGTTTATTATTGGTTGTTGTGTGTAAATTGAACCCCGATGTTAGAACAATTACACTCACAACAATTGTCAATTACACATGCAAATTACTCACAAAAAGAGACTGAAAATGGAGCAGAACACTAATCTATATTGACTAAGTGTACAATATCCAACCCTCTGAAGTCATAGACTGCCACAATAAATAATTACATGATATATTCAAATGCATAAGGATTCCATTCGAATTTAGTCAAAAGCAGGCTTACTAAATCTAAGCAAATCCCCCATAGGTGCATAAAGCACATTCCAAATCTGTCTAGGAGATCATGAATTGGCAACATCAATTAGGAAAGCTAATACATGGTGGAAGGATAACTCATACATTATTTTCATAGGAGAAAAGAGTGGAGGATGATGAGGACAAAAAAAACAAGTTAACTTCACCTAGTCAAACTTTCCCAATTGCCTTAAAACTCAGAAAAAGCAGGCAATAAAGTAGAAAAAGCAGACATGCGCTAGGGAGGCCAGGAATAAAGCATATTTTATTCCAAGAGGTTTCCCAAGCACTCCATGACTCAAATTTATCAAGTTTGACCACTATGGATGTGTGGAGGACAACTTGCATAAGATGGAATATGGAAACTAGGCAAATAAGACAAAAATTGTATTAATTAATGTCTAAGGTAGCTAACTATGGGTTGATTATTCTAACACCCCCCCTTTAGCCTAACTTATGAGTAAAATATCAGAAAATTATAGGGCCTAGCAACAAGGCTTAGTCACCCTCTACATACTGCATGTCCATTTAACCAAGGAAAGAGGCAAAAACCCAGTGGGAAAAACACTCCCTTAAACATGGACAGTAAAAAAAGATTTGGAAATATTGTCATCACTAATGCTTCACAGCATGATCAGAAATCCCCAGCAGTGATTTTATATTGCTGAATTTCTTCTCACAAAAAACTTTGGTGAAGATATCTGCTACTTGTTCTGAAGATGAACAGAAGAGTAGGTGAATGGTGCCATCATGCACAAGCTGTCTGATGTAGTGCATATGGATCTCAATGTGTTTGGTTCTCTGCTTCTGAACTGAATCATTGTAGATTCAAATGGTACTCTAATTATCACAATAGATAGTAGTTGAGTATTCTGATTTGAAGCCACACTCTCCAAGTAACCCCTACAACCATAGACATTCAGTTGCTGCATTTACAACTCCTCTGTACTCTGCTTCTGTATATGAGAGTGCAATGGCACTCTGTTTCTTGCTTGACCAACTGATTGGCCCTTTTGCAAGCATGAACACATATCCTGATGTTGAATTTCAATATGTGCTATCACCTACCCAATCACTGTTAGTAAAGCCAATCAAATCAAGATCAGATTTAGCTTTGTAGAAGATCCCATGAGTCCTTGTTCCCTGAAAAAAAGTTAAGGATCCTTTTGGCTGCTGTCCAATGGATCTCATGAGGCTGATCCATGTATCTTGAAGCCACACTTACTGCATAAGAAAGATAAGGTCTAGTATTTGTAAGATACAACAAACATCCAATCAATTTCCTATACAGTGTATTGTTTACCATAGGTGAAGAATCAGCTTCTTCAAGCTTAACTCCTGAAAGGAAAGGAGTCTTGCTTGGCTTGCAATCCTTCATATTGAATTTGTTCATAAAATCCAAGGCATACTTGGAATGATGTAATTTGATTCCTTCTTTGGTTTGAGCAATCTCGAGCCCCAAGAATTGGCTCAATAAGCCCAAATCTGTCATTGAGAAGGCATGGTTCATTGCATCCTTCAAGGAAGCAATTTCATCCTTTGAGCTTCTTGTAATGAGAAGGTCATCAACATACAAAACAATGATAATTAATGAACCATGAATTATCTTCAAATAGACATTTGGATCTGACTTGCATCGAACAAAATTCAGTGATAGCAGAAATCTATCAATCTTGGCATACCAAGCCTTGGGGGCTTGCTTAAGCCCATACAATGACTTCTTTAGCCTGCACACAAGAGATGGGTTAGTAGAAAATCCTTGAGGCTTCTGCATGTAAATATCTTCAATGAGATATCCATTTAGGAAAGCACACTTCACATCCATGTGATGTACTTCCCATTTCTTCGAAGCTGCAATGGCTAAGGATAGCCTTATGGAGTCCATCTTTGCCACTGGTGCAAAGGTCTCATTGTAGTCTATGCCATGTACCTGTGAGTAGCCCTTGGCTACCAATATGGCCTTGTACTTCAGAGGTGAACCATCAGAAGCAAATTTGGTTTTGTACACCCACTTACACTAGACTAGCTTCCTCCCTGGGGGAAGATCAACCAGCTCCCAAGTGTTGCTCTTCTGGAGTGAGCTGAACTCTTCTTCCATGGTTGCTTGCCATATTGGATCATTTGCTACATATTCATATGTATATGGACCTGATTCAAACATCAGCTAGCATTTCTCTGCAAACATAGGATCTTTCATGCACATAGCACTCTCAAACTGAGATCTAGTCCTCCTAGGATCATTAGGATTTCCAACTAGTTCTCCAGCTACATGAATGGTATTGGCTTCCCATTTTGGTCTTGTAGGAATTTTAGGATATGCAATCAAACCATAATTATTAGACATATCAGAATCAGCATGTTCAACTATCTCTTCATTTACATTCAGAGGTTCTGGTGGTGAAGAGGATTCTTCAACTTCCACTGCTGCTAGGGGCTCTTATTGAAACTGAACACACCTTTCAATGAAGGATTTGTTTGTGCTCAAATTGATTAGCTTGTACCCTTTTGAATCTTCAGAGTACCCAACAAATAGACACTCTTGGATTTGGGGCTGCAAATCCTTCCTCTTTTCTGTTGGAATTCTAGCCCAAGCCCTTGAGCCAAAAATCCCGAAATGGGTTACATCTGGCTTGTGCCCACTCCATGCTTCGAAAGGAGTCATACCATCAAGCTGTTTATGAGGTACCCTATTCTAGATATAGGCTGCACAGTTTATAGCTTTGGCCCAAAACTTTGGTGGCAAAGTCTTAGCCTCCATCATGCAGGTTGCCATCTCTTTCAGTGATCTGTTCTTCCTCTCAACAACACCATTTTGCTGTGGTGTGTAAGGGATAGAATGCTGCATCTGAATACCTGCATCTGCACAATATTGAATAAAATCAGACTTGACATACTCACCACCATTTTTAGATCTGAGGACCTTGAGTTTCCTCCCAGACTGGTTTTCAACCAAATCCTTAAAGACTTTGAAGAGGACAAAAACTTTAGACTTGTGTTTCAGGAAGTAAACCCAGCAATACCTGGAAAAGTAATCTATGAATGTCAATGCATATTTGACCTGACTCATTGATATATGAGGAAATGGGATAGCAACATCACTTTGGATCAACTCAAGAGGTGCAGAGGTTCTCTCATGACTAGATTTCTCAAATTTATGCTCTGGGTGTTTTCCTAAGATGCAACCTTAACAGACTCCTTTGGAAAACTTAATATTTGGTAACCCTATGACCATTTCTTTTTCACTAAGATCAGAAAGATACTTGTAATTTAGGTGGCCAAATATTTCATGCCAAATATTGCTTGCCTCATTAGCATGAATCAGAAGAGCAGAGGGGTTTGAGTAGGGTAGGAAGTGTGAGAACATGTATACCTTCGAAGTGTGATTTGCAACTCCTTTTGCAATGACTTTACCACCTGAGATCTCTGTGATCTCAACTTCATCAGGGGAGAATATGACCTTCTTTGAAGATGCTGTGTGGGTCATCTGATACACTGATAAGAGGTTAGAGGCAAGACCTAGAACATACAACACATTGCTGAACTTACCATGGTCAATATCAATCCTCCCTTTTCCCAAACTTTCAGTGAGAGAGTCATCTCCCAGTACTATTGGTGGACCTTTCGACATGTCAAGTGAGGTGAATGCCTCCTTGGTTGAAACCATATGTCTTGAAGCTCCAGAATCAATGATGAAACTAGATGAGCTTGATGTGCCAATAACCAATGCATGAACTCTCTCTCTATCTTCTGAATTTGATCCTCCTTCCCTCTTCTTTGAGATTTCTGGAAGGGAGATGCCATTCTTCTCCAGGAGTTGGTTCAGCATGTCTATTTGCTTCTTCATGCAGGAGCTTTCAGAATGATTTCCCTTACTGTAGTATGCGCACTTGCTCATTTCTCCTTTGTTCTTCTTCTTCTAGGGGTTCTTCTTGGAACCTTGAGGCTCCTCTGGAGACTTGTTCTTGTCTCTCTTTTTCTCAGGTGGCTTTTTATCTTTCTTCTTGCATTTTGAATCCACCCTCAAATCTCCAGCAACCAGATCTTAGTATTTGGATGGTTTGATGGTGCCCATCATCACCAATTTATCTTGTTCTTGTGTGAGAGATTCCATGAAATATGCAAGGCTAGGCATTTTCCAGGCTCGAACTGTCAACTTTGTGGAATAGAAGGTCAATACGATCACTGAATAGTCAGGGCCAAGCTTTGAGAGTATGGCCAAAACTAGCTGATCATCCTTCTTTTCGATCCCACATTGTTTTAGCTGCAAAACAAGTGCTTTGAACTTGGAAAAATAGAGTTGCGGGGATTCAAAGCTATTAGGACTCAGGGAGATCAATTCATTTTCAATTTGATGTCCCCTCATCTCATATATCTTTCCAAAAATATAAACAAGCTTCTCCCATACTTCATTTGATGATGTCAATCCATCAAGATGGAAAAGGAGGTCTCTGGATATGCTCAGACACAGGAGACCATAGGCCTCATCCCTCCAATTGTGCCATTTAATCTTCTCTGCATCTGCATTAGGCTCTGCTTCTATTTCCATAGTCACTCTGTAGAGGCCTTTCGCTCTCAATAGTATCTCCATCTTTGCTTTCGATTCAAATAATTTAAATGGAGTCAAGATGATCTTCTGAGATTGATTCATAGCTCAGAAATTGTCCCGTCAGTCAGCAGAATGCTCCCAGTCAATGATGTCAAACCTGAAATAAAAATTGGAAGGAGAGAAATCGATCTACAAAGGCTCTAATACCATGTGGAAATTGAACCCAGGTGTTAGAACAATTACACTCACAACAATTGCCAATTACACATGCAAATTACTCACAAAAGGAGACTGAAAATGGAGCAGAACACTAATCTGTATTGAATAAGTGTACAATAGCCAACCCCGTGAAGTCATAGGCTGCCACAATAAATAATTACATGAGAGATTCAAATGCATAAGGATGCCATTCAAATTTAGTCAAAAGCAGGCTTACTAAATCTAAGCAAATCCCCCATAGGTGCATAAAGCACATTCCAAATCTATTTAGGAGCTCACGAATTGGAAAAATCAATTAGGCAAGCTAATACATGGTGGAAGGACAACTCATACATGCTTTTCATAGGAGAAAAGAGTGGAGTATGATGAGGACAAAAAAAAACAAGTTAACTTCACCTAGTCAAACTTTCCCAATTGCCTTAAAACTCAGAGAAAGCAAGCAATAAAGTAGAAAAAGCAGACATGTGCTAGGGAGGCCAGTAATAAAGCAGATTTGATTCCAAGAGGTTTTCCAAGTGCTCCATGACTCAAATTTAGCAATTTTGACCACCATGGATGTGTGGAGGACAACTTGCATAAGATGGAATATGGAACGTAGGCAAATAAGACAAAAATTGGATTAATTAATGTCTAAGGTAGCTAACTATGGGTTGATTATTCTAACACGTTGAATAAACGACTAATAATTTCTGATTCATGTGTCTGTGTGGATTGTCAGTGTTATGCTGTTGATGTGGTAACTACAATTTATTTTTAAATTCTGTGTTGCTTCTATGTTCTGGCTTCAAGGATTCAGTTGAATCAAGTAAGGGTGTAAACTAGGCAAGTTAGATTGCTTGATCTTGTTTATCCATATGATGTATGCTCAAAAATTTCATTTATATGCTTAAATAAGATTATTTTTGCATGATCTTTCATTTTTGTTGCTTTATACATCTATATCTAGATCTCACGAGGTGTGTGCAGGCTTGTGTTATCTAGTTGCAGGTTCGTGATTGGATGAAGGTGTGGATTAATATTGATTCCATTCCTTATAAAATAAGCTCAAGACTCTGTCCCTCATCACTCCACAAAAGGCCGTCCTTTCAGCTTGCTCCATTCAAGCAACGAGCCAACCTTCTCTCCTCTTCTTCTCATTTCTTAAAAAAAAATCAACTCTTTTACCCGGTTACTTTGTTCATAGATTTGATTTTGTTTAGATATATCATATTAAAATTAATTTCAACATAGATCTATCCTCTCAAATCCCATAGTCTAGATCTTGCTCTTAAAAGTTTTCATAAGCATTCTAGATCTAGGTTTAGGGAAATCGTCCTTTTTTGCATGTAATTTTAAAGAAAATTTGTAGCTTGCATGAATTTGATTTCTATTTACTGTACATTAAAATTTCATATTCTGCAATAAAAGTGCACATCTTATTGGCTTACCAAAAGGCAAACCAATATCCCAAAGAAAGCTTGCTTTCCTTGGTTCCTTTTTACCTTTTTTAACTAGTCTTAACATAGTTTTTTTGGGTTAAAAGTAAGCTGACCCAAAGGTACTTTCAGAGTGATTTTTGGCATATTTTGGTCTAATATGCTTGATTTTGTTAGCAGGTTTGACATAAATTAAAGGAAGCTGCTGTTTGAAAGTGGCCTTAGGAGCGCTCAAATCCCCCCAGGGGTCTCCCATTTGACTAAAACCTTTAATTTTCACACTTTGTAAGCTCTTGATTTCAATCCATATAAGGATCAAGAATAACTATATCAGTCCTCTGATATTGTAACCACTTTTAATAAAAATAATTTTTGAATAGGCTCTTTTGAGCCCATTCCCCATCCCCCCTGGGGGGATTTACGTCGGTGTCTTTTTTTTGTTTTTTGTTGATCCATTTTCAAACTAGAATAGATTTAATCTGCAGGGTAGTACAATTTATTTAATTATCAATTTCATATTCCATATTTGATATTTCAAAGTAATTTTAATACTTACCCCACGGCTTCCCGATTGACCCGAGAGGGGAAAGAGATTCATGGTAGGACTAATTAGAAAACCAAAATTGTGTATCTATTTTCTTTTCTATCATTTGTTTTTCAGCTATTATAAAATTAAACCCTCCTTGATTCCCAATTGATATCCACTTGGATTGAAAGAGGTTCTTGGAGGGTTTTCTTTTAACAAGAACACCCATTGTAAAATTTACTAAAATTGACAAGACTCCGGTGTGTATGCTCTGCACTTGGCTGTGGTTGGTCTAATTAGTCAAGCTGTATAAAAAGAACTTGAGCGACTAGTATAATTAGGACTCACTCTCCCAAATCGACAAACCATCAGGTGAATATCCAACACCTAGATCAAACCATCACGGTGGCAAAATACCCAAAGGAAGCGGGAACTTCTGAAAAGTGACCTCGGGGCGCCGATCTCTGTCGCACCCTAATGCGTGTGTTATGAACAATAGCCCCAGAGACTCCATTCAGCCCACATATTCCTTGCGGGTATCCGTGAAGGTTTAGTTTTGGACATACTCCAAATACTCTCGGGTATATCTGGAGTCCACCTCTTCGCCTAATTTTAATCAACTCACACCTCAAATTTAACTTAAAATGTACCAAGATGCAATTGCAAAACATTCACTCCAAGCACATGCAAGTACATTGATTCTATTTTTTGACTCCATTCTAAGGCACTGGTTATTTTTATGCTTTATATATATATATTGTGTCTCAGCATTGTGCTTTCGTGTGTTCATTTTTGTATCTTGTCATCTTTGATTGTCTATAGTTAAATTTCAAACTCCTAAGTAACTCATTCAGTTTAACATCACCATACTAAGTAATTATCCTTAGTAACTTAATAGGGTCTACCCCCCTTGGATTCGTTAGGAGTTGAGCCTAAACGGAGGATTCAAGAACAAGGTAACAGCCTTGACTCGAGACTTTCCCCCAAGGACACACCGAGTGGCTTGAATATTTCTGCCACGTGACCCAAGTGTGTGTAAGGCGGCAACAGGTGAAGGGGTGGACTCCAGATATACCCGAGAGTACTTGGAGTATGTCCAAAACTAAACCTTCACGGCTACCCACAAGGAATATGTGGGTTGAATGGAGTCTCTGGGGCTATTGTTCATAACGCACCCATTAGGGTGTGATAGAGATCGGTGCCCCGAGGTCACTTTTCAGAAGTTCCCACTTCCTTTGGGCATTTTACCACCGTGATGGTTTGATCTAGGTGTTGGATTTTCACCTGTTGGTTTGTTAATTTGTGAGAGTGAGTCCTAATTATACTAGTCACTCAAGTGCTTTTGATACAGTTTGACTGATTGGACGAACCATATCCAAGTGCAGAGCATACACACCGGAGTCTTGTCAATTTTAGTAAATTTTACAATGGGTGTTCTTGTTAAAAGAAAACCCTCGAGGAACTTCTTTCGATCCAAGTGGATCTCAATCAGGGAATCAAGGAGGGGTTAATTTTATAATTCTTATTGAAACAAAAGATTATAACAAATGAAACATAAAAGATGAGCAAACCACAATTTTCTAATTAGACTACCACGAACCTTTCTTCACCTTTCGGCTCAAAGGAGGCTCGTGGGGTAAGTATTAAAGTTACTTTAAAAACAATAAAAATGGAATATGGAATTGATTTTATGTCAAAGTATAGTACCTTGCATATTAACGCTACTCTAGATTACAAAAGATGAACAAAAGCAAAAAAAAAGACACGGACGCAAATCCCCCCAGGGGGGATGGGGAATGGGCTCGAAAGAGCCTATTCAAAAATTATTTTTATTAACAGCGGTTAAAATATCAGAGAACTGATATAATTCTTCTTTATCCTTATACGGAATGAAATCAAGAGCTTACACAGTGCGAAAATTAAAGGTTTTAGTCAAATGGGAGACCCTTGGGGGGATTTGAATGCTCCTAAGGCCACTTTCGAACAACAAATTCCTTTATTTTCTGTCAAACCTGTTAAAAACCAGCAATCATATTAGAATAAAATATGCCCAAAAACACTATGAAAGTACCTTTGGGCCAGCTTACTTTTAACAAAAAAAAAACTAAGTTAAGACTAGTTAAAAAGGGTAAAAGGGAACCAAGGAAAGCAGTCTTTCCTTAGGATATTGGATTGCATTTTGGGAATCCAATAAGATGTGTACTTTTATTGAAAAATATGAATTTTTAATGTACAGCAAATAGAAAATACCTTAAAATCAAGCTACAAATTTTCATTTAAATGCTTGCAAAAATAAGGTAATTTCAGCTAGATCTCTTAAAATGTAACTTTATATGCAAAATGAAACTGAGATCTAGACTTAGGAATGGACCTTACTAACTATATCTATATGTAATTTTATTAAAGAGGCAGATTTGAGCAATAGTAACCAGTTTGAAGAAAATTTAAGATTTTTTAAAGGAGGAAAAGGAGAAGAGAAGTGCTTGTTGCTGAAGCAGATCTGCAAAGGAAAATTGGTAGTGAAGCACCGAGGGGCATGATCTTAGCAATCTATGTTGGAAACCAATGGAATCAAAGCTGAACCATAGATCTTCCAATCTCGGCAAACCTGTAAGCTACACAACAAATCCTGCAAACATAACCATTAAATCTGAAGATACATATGAGAAGTAGATGATACAACATGCAAATAATTTTATTTAGCATACAGGTATTAGCTCATTCCAACATATGCATCAAAATAGAAGTAAGTAATCTTACTTACAATGATCTATCCCTATGATTCCAATAACCAGTCAGGCAGACAACAATTAAGTGCAAAAAATGAAAAAATAGCGGTTTCACCTCAAATGCAACATGATAATGATGATCCACACATGAAAGGTACTCCACAATTGAGCCTCCAAAGCTTCTCTTTATTTCAAAAAATGATGATCAATACACAATTACAATAGCAAACCCTTCAATCTAGCTCTAACTAGCTTGGAAGAGGTCGTTGTCCTTGGATATATACAAAAACTAGGAGATCCATCCCAGGGGGGGCGCAAATCCCAAGGAGACACATCAAATCAGCTGAAGGAGAGTCCATCAATGCCTGATCTATGTCTAGCTGAGCCAGATCTGAGTCTCACTGAGTGCAACTGTAAATCGAGGGGCTGATCTGACCGACACCTCAACCTGTTGACTAAATCATCCACCAAAACTCATCCAGATGAGCCAAAAATGTGTGGAGGAGAGAGGGACGGAAAAATTCCCCATAAAGGATGCTGAATATCAACTCTGGATCTGATTTGATCACCTCCTTTAGTCAAGGATTTGTCAGATCCAGTCAATCTGCTTCAGATCTGACTGATTTCAATCAAATCGGATGAGAATCCACTAATCTATGATTTTGGATTTGCTCCATTATTCATCAATAATTGATTTTTGGGGCTTTCTGACCTGAGTGATGGAAAATCACTCAAAGCTAGGAAATAGTGGGTCCATGGGTTTACATGGTTCTCTTAGCTTGAAAATGAGCACCTACATGACTGAAACTGATTATTTGGCCCACTTTTATTACAAAATCAATTTTTCCAATTAAACTATTAAAAAATAGCCTAAGTTTTGGAAAAATTAAATTTTAATAAAAAACACTGGAAAAATAAAAAAAATAAAAAATTGAAAAAACCTAAGGGGACTTAGACATGTTCATATGACTCGACCATGATGTCTAGCATGCATATACATTGACACATAGACTCTAATAACCTCAATAGGCCTAAATGCCAAGCCGACCACCCCAACTTTTGAGGTATGGAGTGAAAAACTCAGAAATTATTAGTCGTTTATTCAACAACCAATAATAACCAAGGGAAAAAACACCCTGGGCTGATTGGATTGACAAATAAATTCTAAGAGACTGAGTCTTTAACATACACTATCATGCTAGAACATTTATTACAATTCCCCCATAGGGTATGAACATGTGATATAGTACAACAAGAACTTTCCAAAAGTACTTCCAAAGGTCTTCTGAAGTCCAAATAAGTGCTTTTGATATAGATTGACTGATCACTTTTCAGGAGTTCCCGCTTCCTTTGGGTATTTTTCCACCGTAATGGTTTGATCTAGGTGTTGTATTTTCACGTGATGGTTTGTCAATTTGGGAGAGTGAATCCTAATTATTCTAGTCACTCAAGTGCTTTTGATACAGCTTGACTGATCAGACGAACCGCAGCCAAGTGCAGAGCATACACATTGGAATCTTGTCAATTTTAGTAAATTTTGAGATCGGTGTTCTTGTTAAAAAGAAAACCCTCTAGGAACCTCTTTCAATCCAAGTGGATCTCAATCAGGGAATCAAGGAGGGGTTAATTTTATAATATCTGATAAAACAATTGATGAAAAGGAAAACACAGATACACAATTCCGGTTTTCTAATTAGTCCTACCATGCATCTCTTTCCTCTTTTGGGTCAATCAGGAAATCGTGGGGTAAGTATTAACATTACTTTGAAATCTCAAATATGGAATATGGAAATGATAATAAATCAAATTATACTACCCTGTAGATTAGAACTACGCTAGATTTCAAAAGAGATGAACAAAAAGTAAAAAATTGACACCGACCGAAATCTCCCCAGGGGGGATGGTGAATAGGCTCGAAAGATCCTATTTGAAAGGACCTATTCTTTTTATTAGCAGTGATTTACAATATCATAAAATTTAAATTGATGCACTTTGTTTCTTGTTATCTGGGATCCAAAGGCTTACAACAAGCTTGTAACAAGCTTGAATTAAAACACAGCAGTGGGGCAAGCTTTCGGGAATCTCTGGTTCGTCCAAGAGTCAAAAATTTGGCAGAGTCTCCTTCTCTTTTATGTTATACCTGCTAAAAAATAGTGAGCAATTAAAATCAAATGTGCTAAAAAACACTTCAAAAGTTTTTTGGGTCACCACGCTAATTACCAAAAAAAAACTAAGTAAAAATTGTTAAACAGGGGTAATCTGATTTCTGCAAAAAGGAGCCAAGGAAAGCAAGCTTTCCTTGGGATATTAGTTTTCTGTTTGGGCAGCAAATGAGATGTACACTTTTATTGCAGAATTTAAATCTTTGAAGAACAAAAAAGGAAGCTACCTTATGAGCAAGTTTTAGATCTATGCTTTAGCTACTTGCAAAAAGGGAATTTCCTACACCGAGATCTATCTTTATGAACTAATATTCTTTATGAAATTATAGATCTAAGTAGAAAAAATCTTATAAAATAGATCTAACAATATATATTCAATTCTTAGAACTAGATTTGATCATAAGAGGAAGAGACAAGTAACTGGAAGATTGATTTTAATAGAAAGGAGGAAGAGAAGGGAAAGGCTCGTTGTTGGATGGATCTACAATGGAAAGTTGTTAGTGGAATACAGAGGGGAAATGCCTTCACAAATTTTTTGGATGTATAGTGGAGTCAAACTAGATCCATATCTTGTCCAATACCTGCTACCTGAAAGCTAAACACACAATCCTGCACGAAACCTCATGAGATCTGGATATATATATGAAAAAGAGACAAGAATTACATGCAAATAAACTTAGTAAACATGTATAATCTAGATCCTCAAACATATATTCTATGAGATATAGAAAAAACAAGTAACCTTAATTGCCCAACTATACTCCTATTGATTTATCTCAATCGTTCAAGCCAAACAGGGTTCAGATGCAGAAATTGAGAGAAAAGCCAGCAACATCAATAGCCGTAAGACAATGCTTAATCCACACACATGAGAGCATTACACCATTTGGCCTCCAAATATTTTTTATTCCAACAATCAAAAGATTACAATAGAAATCCCTTCAATCCAACTCTAACTATCTTGGAAGAGGAGGATTATGCTTGGATATATACAAAAACTAGGAGATCTAGCCTAGGGGGGCACAAATCCCAAGGAGACAGATCAAATCAAATGATGGAGAGTCAATCAATGCAGATCTGAAGCTGAACTGAGCCTACTTGTCAACTAGGGGGCTGATTGAGCTGACACATCAATCCATAAACATACACATTAGTCCACAGAGCATCCAGGAGAGTCCACATGTGTGGAGGAGAGAGAGAGGGCACAATTCCCCATAAAAATTGTTGAAGATCAACTCTGGATCTTATTTGATCACCTCCTTTAGTTAAGGATTTGTCAGATCCAGTCAATCTGGTTCAGATCTGAATGATTTCAATCAAATCAGCTAAGAATCCACTGATTTATGATTCTGGATTTGCTCCATTATTCATCAATTTATTAATTAAAATAATCAATAAATGATTTTTTGAGGATTTCTGACCTGAGTGATGGAAAATCACTCAAAACTAGGAAATAGTGAGTCCATGGGTTTACATGGTGCTCTTAGCTTGAAAATGAGCACCTACATGACTGAAATTGATTATTTGGCCCACTTTTATTATAAAATCAATTTTTCCAATTAAACTATTAAAAAATAGCCTAAGTTTTGGAAAAATTAAATTTTAATAAAAAACACTGAAAAAACTAAAAATTTGAAAAATTGAAAAAACCTAGGGGGACTTAGACATGTTCATATGACTCTACCATGATGCCTAGCATGTTTATACATTGACACATAGACTCTAATAACCTCAATAGGCCTAAATGCCAAGCTGACCACCCCAACTTTGGAGGTATGGAGTGAAAAACTCAGAAATTATTAGTCGTTTATTCAACAACCAATAATAACCAAGGGAAAAAAACACCCTGGGCTAATCGGATTGACAAATAAAATTCTAAGAGACCAAGTCTTTTACAAACACTATCATGCTAGAACATTTATTACAACTCCCCCATGGGGTATGAACATATGATATAGTACAACAAGCACTTCCTAGAAATACTTCCAAAGGTTTTCTGAAGTTCGAACAAGTTATCCTTGTCTGGTTCACTGGGCTCACTTGATAAAAAACCACTAAGTACAACTTAGGTGGTAACATTCTGGCTCCATCTAGGGACACATTCTCTGACTGATCTTTTGTTCAGATGAGAGGATGTGCGAACTCTAGAATCTATGGGTCCTTGTTGGAGGAGCAAGTTGATAAGTCGACTTGAACAATAGCCTACTTATTCGATCAGCTGACTAAGTCGATCAGTTGACTAAGTCGGTCAGCCAACTAAACTAGAGATTAGGTCGGCCACCTAAGGTCGTGTCGGTTCACCGAACCAACAGGTAGTTATTTTGTAACTGTTTTGTGATCATATATATTAAGCTGTTGAGACAAATGAGAACTCGGTTCAGTTCTCTATGTTGTATGGACCCATTCATGTAATATAATATGTTAATTCACCTACTTGTGCTTATCTCTTGTCTCTGTTATGTATGTATGTTTTAGTATGTATTATTGTTAACCTTATGTGATCTGTGAGATTACAACATTGGTTTCGTTGTCGGTATTACATGTATGAGATGTATGCAAATAGATGATATCAGAATAGGAGATTAAGGACTGGTGGGACCATAAAGTTGCAAACTATTTGCAGAATTATGCACAAAGGAACATATTAACAACCATAGAAGTAAAAGCAAGATTCTTTATAGAAACACATGAGAAGTTTGTAGAATCAGTGCCTCAACTTTTGAAGAAAATCCTGGATGAAAAAGCCCAAAGGGACCAAAGACTAACAATTGCTGGAAAAACTGATATGAGGAGGAAGAACAAACTTGTCAGAGTGGTTCGAGAAAATCGTCAATGACTTCTATGAGGAGAAAGAAGTAGAAGACAGAACTTCGGTGGAAACTGTCAAGGAGAAATTTTACACATACCTCACTGAGCAATTTTTGTGTTCCTTACCGACCTTGCTGTTTAAATTCCTGATCAAGAAGGGAGTAGGTCATATTTTTGAACCTCATCCATCACTTCACGGACTGCCATTAAACCCTAAATGGGCGGAAAGGCAAAAGAGGTGGGAAAAATTCATTGTAGAAAGGGAGTGAGAATACTTCCTAAGCAAGTAGACCAAACTATCTAAGATTTCTAAAAGCATTGAGTAGGCTATGGGGGGGTATCTGGTCATATGTTAAGATAAATTGGAGTGGATTCTAGTCTACTAGAAGCAAATACCATTCACCAGTAATGAGAAGTCAACCAAAAGGGAAATCAAGAAAATAGTATCACACAACGGTATGTCAGACATTCAGAAAATAGACAGGGAAAAGAGACAACAAAGGAGGGAAGCAAGAAAAGAAAGGGCCTTAGCGTTGCACAGAAGAAGGAGTCCTAGGGCGATCGACTAGGAAATAAATCCGCCAGAGTCAGGTCATGACCGACAAGAAGAAGGCGTGGAAGAAGAGGTGTCCCCTATGGAGGAAGATATGTGGATAGAGCAGCCAGAAGCTCTCCAATTAAGACCTCCCTGTGAAGGAACAAATCTCTCTCCATTGAATCCGCGTACCCAGATATAAACTATTGTTGAAGAGGACCTCCAACTAGGAGCTAGTGACTTTGGTATATGGAGTTGTAGACGACGAGACATACACTGGAAGACACCTCATTATCCGTCAACCAGAAGAAGGAAATTGGGTTACTTTTCAAGCGGTACCCTCCAACTGAAGTATCCATTTACTTTTACTGACACATGAAGGAGCACCCCCCCTGCCAAATATAGCTTTGGAGGACACAAAACATTTAGAAATGTGGACAAATAGTAGCAGTGGGACATCGACAAGAGAAATCAACACTAACCGACTACTGGTCGAAGAAGAATCGACAATCGACGGGAACGAGATTTTCGTCGACCATAGTTTCGCAGAGACAAATAAGCCAATAACCCCACTGCCCCCATCACCCCCACCCCCCCCACCACCACCACTGCCTCCTGAAAGCGGTGATATTGATTCCAACATGGGTCACGGGTTAGCACACTTTCCTCTATATGAGAGGGATGAGGACCCCGGACGACAATGGTTCATCTGTGAGTTGACTTGGGAGGCTAATCAAGTTATGGATGAAGACAGATAGATGGAACAGTTCACTAGTGCCTTGAGGAAAAGGGCATTAACTTGGTATATGAACTTTTGTGAAAGATAACCTCGAGCAACCAAAGCCGAGATCAAAGTGCAATTACTATCATTTTTCAAAACTCTAGATGCAAAACATCTGGTAGCGAAAAAACTAAAAAAAACATCACATAATCCAGGAGAAATTGTCTGCAACTATGATAAACGATGGAAATATCTTCTTAGCCAGCTGTACTATGTTATAGATGAACAATTACTAATCCAATGGTTTCTTGCAGGTTTATATTAGAAAGTCCACCGACACATAAGTCTGGAAACATTCAAGTCTTACGAAGATGCGCTTACAAAAGCTCTCAAAGTGGAAATGGATGAGGACATACCAGTATACTCCACTGATCACAGACTAGAAGAACATCTTGAGAGTGTATAGAAGTATTTAAAAGAATTAAACCTCAAAAATCAGGATATCTGGTGCACAAAGTGCTCGACAGCATGACATTCCAAAGACAACTGTCGACAGGAATACAGCCGATAGGACGTTCAATTCATGCAAACAAAATGCTTTTGTGACATTTTCCAGGAGCATGGAGACCACTTTACAAAATATTTCCCATTAAACATGAAGAATGGAAAGGCATCTTGGTGTGCAATCTGTGAAACTAAAAATCATAACACAACCGAATGCTATTTGAACCTGAAGAATCGACAGAATTATCATGCAATATACCAAACCACTGTAGTTGCACAAAATAATGAGCAAAAAAACTTACCAAACGACCAGAACATTCCAAGATATGAAGGTTGAAGATACAAGCGCCGGTATGACAATTGATGAGGAGGCTACGAAGGACGAGGTCGATTCCCTAGGAATCGAGAGCTGGTATGACAATCGACGAGGAGGCTACAGAGGATGAGGTCAATTCCCTGGGAATCAAGACAACCAACCATGTCGACCCATCCAATGCTTTACATGTTATAAGGAGGGAAATCGGTATGCAGACTGTCCATATAAAGACAGAACTGACCTCAAATTTTGTACTCATTGTGGAGTAGGGGATCACTCACTAGAGGATTTCCCTACCATGTTGGAAAAAATAAATACAAAGAAAAATGTTAATGTCTTGTTGTGTGTGCAAAAAAATGATGTAATAAACACAAAACATTTGCATATTGTAACCCAACAAGGGACAAAAACAGGAAGTTATAACCCAAGAATCAACAAAATAAAAGAGAAAAATGTCTACCCTGATCCACTTAAAGAAAAACAAACATACAAAGAAGCAAAAAATGTATTCAAAGAATTTGCACGACAGGAACAAGCTAACGACAATCGACATAACGCAATAAACAAATTAATACATCTCATACAAAAAGACAACTCACTATCTTAGTTCATCGACTTACTATATGAAATAAAACATAAAAACTCCGAAAAACAAACAAAGAATATCTGCAGCTTAAATAAAAAAGATAAAGGTGATGTCGACCCACTTGTCGACCTGGAAATCGAAGGATACCATGTCCGACAAGTAGTGCTCAACTTTGGATCACAAGTAAACATCATGACTCGTGACACTTGGGAACAAATGGGCAGACCTCGACTATATGAGTCAAACACATACCTGAAACTAGCTGACTAGGGCCTAATTGAACCTATCGGAGTTGTTGGGCCCTGGAATTGTCCATTTTTCCATCATTTATTGACATACCTTTCATCTATTTTCTTACCATTATTTCTCATTTATCATTCCATTTGTTGTAGCTGCGCGTTGAACAGCCTGCTACTTTCATTGATGTTTTAAGTGGTTAATAGTGATTATTTTCCTTTATCTTTGATGAATTAAATATTATTATGCATAATTTTACTAATTATGGTTTATGGAGCGATTTTCCACGTACAGGATGCTCATAGCCAGCTGTTACAGCCTTAACCAAAAACGCATGCCACATAAGAACATTTTTATTCGCATATTGATTTGCGGGTAGATGGGAATTAATCTCAAAAATCCGAGACATGAGTGTTGTGCGTAACATCCTCATTTACCTGACTTGCGAGGAAATCGCCAAACAAAGCTATGGTTTGAGATATGCAGGTGGTTCTTTGAGAGGGTATTTTCCAGATTTGGTGTTGTGGCCGGTTCCAAAGTTGCCAACAGTTATGGCCATGTTCCAGCTGTTGTAGATCACAAGTTGGGGGTTCAGTTCTTCATTTCCATGACATAATTTTATGTATAAATATGTAATCAATCTCATTGAGAGGGAGGATGGATTGATAGGGGGGATAAATATTAGGCATGATAGATTAGGCAGGATGGGAGATGGACGATAGGAGATACAAGATAGGAGATAACACAATGTTATGATGTAGGATTTGATCTAGATCTATTGTAATTCTTCCATTGTGATAATACATGCTGGCAGTTTCTTAATTCTGGAGTTGTAGACGTTTATTGTGGAGATCCAACCCTGCTCAGTGGAAGAAGGGCCATCTTCCCTGAGCAGATGCTGGTAGTGTTAATTGTAAGTGTGTTATTGTTTAGATCTGCTTATTATTTCATTTATTCTTTCATTCATTAATCTTATCATAGTTGTATTCTTTCATTTATTAGATCTGTCATAATCGTTGTGTTGATAATTCATTTGGTAGATCGTTGGCCAACATAACAATTCTTTTAGATGTATGCAATTAGATCTTGTTTCATGATCAATTATTTTGTTTAAGTATGATTAGATTTACAGTGTGATTTTATGAACAGGCTTAGGTTTGATTCCTTTTCAAGTAGATGTGATCTAGTTTACAAACAATTATGATTGCATACCAATAGATAACACTGTCAGGTAGAAATTGTACTCGCATATATTTTGCACGATAGCTTTGAAATAAAAGACTTCCTCGGGTTGATAATTTATGTTTAGCACCCTGTATGTTAAGTTTTAATTATCTGGCATATAGTGGGCACGACAGGAGTCTGGAAAAACATTGACACAACTATAAAAGGAATCTCGACCAAAGTCAACTTCGAAATCATTGACCCTAAGGAAGGATTTAGTTCCTTCCCAGCGTTAGTAGGTCGACCTTGGGGTAGAAAGATGAAAGCATCGATATCCCTGGACAAAGAGAGAATCAAATTAAAAGGAAATGGACAAAAGGTCATTGCACCTATTCATCCATCTAAACGAGAACCTTGGACTGAACCTATCGATGAAGAAGTCAACATCCGACAACTCTACCAGATTCAAAACAATGCACATTATACAGAACCTACTATCTACGGAGAACTTCATTTAGGCAACCAAGACTCAGTTGGTTATAATTCAAACATAGAATTATATGATTGTGAGATCAAGAACTACGAAACACAAGCAAGAGGGTGTTGGACTATTCAAAAAGTGCAGAAAAAGGCCACCCAACAGTGCTTCATAGTGTCCATTGTGCCAAAAATATTTGAGAAGAAAATTAGGGAATACCCTATCTTACAGCATACCAATGTAAATACTACACAAATACCAAGATACAAGAAAAGAGAATCACCAGTCATGCATGTAGAACATGTTTCCAAAAATATTGTTGACCATGGCTGACTTCAAAGCAAAATCCAAAAAGCAAAATAATACCGAACATGTAGAAAACTATGACACGAAATTACCATTTCGACAACCGACATCATGAACATCGACATAACGCCATCGACCATTTTCATCGACCATTTTCACAACCGACATCGATCGACGACCTCGATAGTCCCATTGTGCATTCATGACTTTGAGTGCTGAAAGCAATTCGCCATTAACGCACACTAAAGTGTTCGAGCTAGAACATCACGTCCGCAATTAATACACTCATTGACGAAAACATCCAGAGCATCCCCTATAAATACTGGACCACCGAAGGATCATTCACCGCAATTCATACCGAGAGAGCATAAGAGCATCCAGATGACTGAAAGCCGAGAATACCTTAGTGAAATAGACCACCAAACCGACAAGATGGCACCCAAACAGACTAGAGCCTTAGCCAAAGAAAAGGAATTACAGACTGTAGAAAAACCTTTAGTTCGAAGGCTAAAGAATATTAAGAATGCTAAGGTGCATGAAGGCTCGTGGAAAAAACTATGGACCGAGATGCAAGAATGGGCTTATGTTAACAAAATTCCTACTCAAGCAGCCGAGAAAATAAAATATAGTACCATATTCAACTATGGCAATGCACTGCTCATGGGAAGCTTCGGTGGCACCAAGGAAACAACCGTAAAATTTATCATAAGTCGGTACCACAACGACCGGTTCTACTTTGACTAACCGGTTGACATCTCCGGGGAAGTCATCTCCAAGTTGGCAGGTCTCTCAAACATAGGAGACCTAGTACCATTCGGTATTAAAGAAGGATTGGTCGAAGAAATAACTAGGTCGGCTTCGGGAAAAAACTCAAAGGGGTTGATGATTAGTCAAATCACAGCCTGAACGCCACAGATTATTACCAAAATAATAGCCATAACACTCACCCTGGTAGGTCGAGGCAGCGACCTCAAATTAGACATTGTAGAAGCTGTCGACACCATTGTGAAAAATGGGAAAATATATGGATGGGATGAATATGTTGCCGACATGGTCAATACCATCTGTGAAAGATGCCAAGAGATAGGAGGAATCATTAGGTTTCCCTCCCTCATACTATCTATAGTCATGTACCATATCTTCCCCAATGGAAACACAATCTTTCAAGAACTGACAAGATTCCACATGTGGAGATTCAAACCATTCTCCCAGAAAGGAACCTTGAAGGAACTAGAAGATGAAAAAGTGATGTTGGAGAACTGGCTCCAATAGCTAAAAGTTCGCACGACTAGATGGAGGGTGCCTCAAAACATCCGACGAAGTCTACCAACAAAGTCCCACATCCAGTTAGAACTCGATCATACTTCAGTGTGGTACATGTAGGGTTCCGAATCAAATGCAAAATCCCTCGACTATTATCCATTGGTCGACCAGATCTTTTAGGAGTTGTCTTGATAAGCTAAAACAAAAATACCAGTACTAGCGAAAACAAAGAATATCGACTTCTCGAACAAGGAGATGTTAACCGACCAAGAGAAAGAAAAATACTATGAGTTCAACCTCTACATCAACACCTTTGTGTCAGAGGAGACACCAGTCGAACACACTGGATAAATTCAAATCATCATCAAACCTTCGACAACACAGAGGGTAGAACCATGGATAGAAGAAACACAGGCAGAGCAACAGGTAATCACTCTGGGTGTAGGAAGTCTCATCCTGACCCAAGAGCCAAGGGGAGAGACAGAACCAGAAAACCCAGAGTATGCTATCACAAAAGGAATTATTAAAAAATTGTCAAAAGAGATAGCAGCTGCAAGCAAGAAGTTAAAGACACAACAACAACAACAACAAGGAAAAGGTAAGCGCAAGCTTATCATTATAGAATCCTCAGATGACAAGGATGAACTGGGAGCTACAACCATTGACATAATAGAATATTCCACAGCAAATAAGGTGTCAGTGGAAACCCAGTTCCAAATATTTGATGAGGCAGGAGCACTACTGGGTTGACCAAAGAAAGCCAAGACCACCCACACGATGATGCCTGAAAACATTGTTGATCTTGTGTCTATTCCTCCACCTCCATCCTTGACAAAAGTAACAAAGGAGCAAGTACTTGAATAGCATTCAGTAATCCCACTCGACTTATGAAAAATTTCTATGTCGAAAGCTGTGAAGGCAAAGTTCGATAAAGACAGATATTTGCAGGCATTCATTGAGAAACTGCCTGAGATATTTACGTCGGTACAGAAGCTATCCACAAAATCACCTCCCTTCGAGGTCATTGGATACCAACCAAGTCATGAATTCCAGTCCTGAACTTTTGCAACTATCACTTTGAATTTTGAGAGAAATCCCGACAAGGAAGATGAAGTGACCGCACACTGGACCGTGACTATCACTCCGACTATACCCCAAACCAACCTGCCAACCGCTGTACTGACCATAGAAGAAGAATAAATAATCGCAGACATAAATTGAGATATCAACCAATTTTTCTCCGAACTATATTCAACCCCTCAGACCGACAACCCACCACTCACCCACACTTCCCCCAACCCAATCACCCCCGACCATTCACCAACTCCATCACCACCACCACCATCTCCCCCCCCCCCCCCCCCCCCCGCCCCAGAGCAAGCCCCACCACAACCATTAGCACCAACTATGTCTACTTCTGCACCCGCTGCATCTAACCAACCAGAGGTAGCAGTCATCCCACCTCCCCAAATAGAGAAACCATCAACCATTATCCCACAAACCACAAATTCCAACTTGAATTTTGCAGGTACACAGGAGCCGACACAAAGAGAGAAGGAAAAGCATAAGAAGAGGAAGGAGAAATAGAAGAAGGAGCATCATGGACAGCCATCAAAGGTCCATATCAAATTGAAAGATGCAACCTCATTGACCAACACATAGCTAGGACAACTCCTGAAAACTCTAGCAGTCGAAGCAAAGACAAGGAGCAAGTAGAGACATAAGGAACTTGACAACAAGGTCGAAGAATAGGTCAAGTTCCTCAAAAAATGCAGAAACCTTACACAATCAGTAATGCTAGGGCCCGTAGAGGTCGACACCGACAAAACGTTCGAAAGAGCGTATCAGCTATTTGAAAGCATGGTGTCAGCACTCCAAGCACACATTCAAGAAACAAAGGAGGAGAAAAAAGAAGAAAATACCCACCTCCTAATGGCACAACACACAAACTTTATTGAATCTTATAAAGTGCTGCAAGATCACATGGAGGAGTCTATCATCACTGAAGAAATACTGCGAGACTGGCCTGCTTACTACGGGCAAGTCTATCAGCAAACTCGACAGACCCGACAAGCGATCTAAGCACTCAAAAACAAGAAAAACAGTGATGAACCACTCAGAACCACAATAGAAGAACAAATAGTGCTTGAAATAGCCAAGCTG
Source organism: Pseudotsuga menziesii (assembly GCA_001517045.1). Classification (NCBI taxonomy): domain Eukaryota; kingdom Viridiplantae; phylum Streptophyta; class Pinopsida; order Pinales; family Pinaceae; genus Pseudotsuga; species Pseudotsuga menziesii. The sequence goes on along the minus strand of LPNX011210945.1, from coordinate 34,047 downwards.
CAAAAACTTGAGAGGGAAGCACATTAGTGGGTAAAATAATCTATCCCCAACTTGGAAAAAGTTGACATCATCTACCCACAAATGAAACGACTTATCAAGACTGCAGAAGAGAAGGACTAGTTTATGGGTCCCAACATGGAGAGAATAGCTGAAGTCTCCATTTCAGAGAAGATGTCGATCTTATGAACTCTGACTACACTCACCATCCACATCCAAAAGATATTGCAAAGTTGGATAGATTTCCAACGTCTCCTAGCAATGACAGCCCCAACAATTGTCAAAGTTTGTGTACAGAAAAGACCGACCATCAGACTTCAAAGCCCATGAAAACCAGGCACATCATAATGAATACTGAGAACATACAGGAATAATTTTGTGTTAGAATAATCAACCCATAGTTAGCTACCTTAGACATTAATTTCATTATTTTTGTCTTATTTTCCTAGTTCATGTGTCCAACCTTGTGCAAGTTGTCATTTACCTATCCATAGTGGTAAAACTTGCCCTATTTGACTCATGTAGTGCTTGGGAAACCTCAAGGAATCAAATCTACTTTATTCCTAGCCTCCTAAGCACCCTTCTTCTTTTTCTGCTTTATTCCCTGCTTTTTCAGTGTTTTAAGGAAAATGGAAAAGCTTGACTAGGTGAGGTTGACTAGTTTTTTGTCCTACACATCCTCCACTCTTTTCTCCTTTGAAAAGAATTTATGAGTTGTCATTCCATCACTCTTTAGCTTGCTTAAGTGATTTTTCCAATTCGTGAGCTCCATGACTGATTTGGAAACTACTTTATGCACCTATGGGGGATTTGCTTATTTTTAGTAAGCCTGCTTTTGACTAGATTCGAATTGCCTCCTCATGCATTCGAATCTCCTATGTAATTATTTAATGCAGCAGCCTATGTTATTACAGGGTTGGCTATTGTACACTTATTCAATATGGTTTAGTGTTCATCTCATTATTCAGTCTCTTTTGTGAGTGATTTTTCATGTTCAATTGATAATTGTTGTGAGTAAAATTAATTTATCACTAGGTTCAATTTCCACATGGTATCAGAGCTAATGTATATTGATTTCTCTCCTTCAAAATTGTTTTTCAGGTTCAACATCAGTGACTGGGAGCCTTCTACTGACAGCCGAGACAATTTCTGAGCTATGGATCAGTCTTAGAAGATCATCTTGACTCCCTTCAATTTCTTTGAATGGAAAGTAGAGATGGAGATACCGTTGAGAGTGAAAGGCCTCTACAGGGTGACTATGGCAATAGAAGCAGAGCCCAATGCAGCTGCAGAGAAGATAAAATGGCACAACAGGAGGGATGAGGCCTATGGTCTCCCGTGTCTGAGTATTTCCAGAGACCTCCTTTTCCATCTTGATGGATTGACATCACCGAATGAATTATGGGAGAAGATTACTGATCTTTTTGGAAATATAGATGAGATGAGGGGACATCAAATTGAAAATGAACTGATCTCCCTGAGTCCAAATAGCTTTGAATCACTGCAACTCTATTTCTCCAAGTTCAAAGCACTTGTTTTGCAGCTAAAACAATGTAGGATCGAAAAGAAGGATGATCAGCTGGTCTTGGCCATTCTCTTAAAGCTTGGCCCTGACTATTCATTGTTTTTTTCGACCTTCTATGCCACAAAGTTAACAGCTTGAACCTAGAAGATGCCTAGCCTTGTAGATTTCATGGAATCTCTCACACAAGAACAGGACAAGCTGGTGATGATGGGAACCATCAAACCATCCAAAGACCAAGCTCTGGTTGCTGGAGATTCAAAGGTGGATTCAAAAAGAAAAAATAAATCTAAAAATCCAGCTGAGCAAAAGAGAGACAAGGACAAGTCTCCAAAGGAGCCACAAGGTTCCAAGAAGAACTACCAGAAGAAGAAAAACAAAGGAGAAATGAGCAAGTGTGCATACTGCAATAAGGGAAATCACACTGAAATCTCTTGTATGAAGAAGAAAATATACATGCTGACCCAACTCCTGGAGAAGAATGGCATCTCCCCTCCAGACAGCTCAAAGAAGAGAGAAGGAGGATCAAGTTCAGATGACAGAGAGAGAGTTCATGCATTGGTTGCTGGCACATCAAGCTCACCCAGTTTTATCATTGATTCTGGAGCTTCAAGACACATGGTTTCGACCAAGGAGGCATTCTCCTCACTTGACATGTCGAAAGGTCCACCTATAGTACTGGGAGATGACTCTCTCACTGAAAGTTTGGGCAAAGGGAGGATTGATCTTGATCATGGTCAGTTCAGTAATGTGTTGTATGTGCCTGGTCTTGCCTCCAACCTCTTATCAGTGTACTGGATGACTCACACTAGGTCTCCAAAGAAGGTCATATTCTCCCCTGATGAAGTTGAGATCACAGAGATCTCAAGTGGTAAATTCATTGCAAAAGGAGTTGCAAATCATGCTCAAAAGGTATACATGTTCTCACACTTTGTACCCTACTCAAACCCCTCCGCTCTTCTGATTCATGCTAATGAGGCAAGCGAGCTTTGGCATGAAATATTTGGCCACCTAAATTACAAGTATCTTTCTGATCTTAGTGAAAAAGAGATGGTCATAGGGTTTCCCAAGATAAAATTTTCCAAAGGAGTCTACTAAGGTTGTATCCTAGGAAAACACCCAGAGCATAAATTTGAGAGAGCTAGTCATGAGAGAACCTCTACACCCCTCAAGCTGATCCATAGTGATGTTGCTGGCCCATTATTCAGGCCAAATATTCATTGAATTTCATAGATGACTTTTCCAGGTATTGCTGGGTTTACTTCCTGAAACACAAGTCTGAAGTTTTTGGCCTTTTCAAAGTATTTAAGGCTTTGGTTGAAAACCAGTCTGGGAGGAAACTCAAGGTCCTCAGATATGACAATGGTGGTGAGTATGTCAATTCTGATTTTATTAATTATTATGCAGATGCAAGTATTCAGATGCATCATTCTATCCCTTACACACCACAGCAGAATGGTGTTGCTGAGAGGAAGAACAGATCACTGAAGGAGATGGCAACATGCATGATGGAGGCCAAAACTTTGCCACCAAAGTACTGGGCCGAATCTATCAAATATGCAGCCTATATCCAGAATAGGGTGCCTCATAAACATATTTATGGTATGACTCCTTTTGAAGCATGGAGTGGGCACAAGCCAGATGTGACCCATTTCAAGATTTTTGGCTTAAGGGCTTGGGCGAGAATTCCAACATAAAAGAGAAAGGCTTTGCAACCCAAAAGCCAAAAGTGCCTATTTGTTGGGTACTTTGAATATTCAAAAGGGTACAAGATGATAAATTTGAGCACAAACAAAGCCTTCATTGAAATGTGTGTTTAGTTTCAAGAAGAACCCCTTGCAGCAGTGGAACTTGGAGAAACCTCGTCACCACCTGAACCTCTGAAAGTAAGTGAAGACTTTGTTGAACATGTTGATTCTGATATGTCTAATAGTGTGTTATAGCGGATTTCACCACTCCAGGTGAATCACACTTTGTATGTCCTTCCCCTGTCCCACTGCAGACTCTTTAGACCCCATGGACCATATTTTATCCTTTGTAGTTACCTTGATCATCCCTAAAAAACTATATAAAAGATGATATATGCGGTTTTTTCCCCGATAACCGCGTACACACGTGATTTTGACCCCTATATCCAGATACATCGGGATGTGTGCATAAGTCCAAATCCTTTTGGAGTTTTCCTTGACATGGATTCGACTCATTTGACTCCTGGCCTTCCATATGCCTTGAAATCACTCGAATTCGACCCTTCATTATCCCTTGTGAAGCTATATAAGGAACCCCTTGGTACATTGAAGGAATATAGAGATATTGAAAGCAACGAAACTATAGTCCATTGTTGCCAGAACTATACTTGAGTCTGCATCCCTTTGTCGCTTTGGAGCACTGTTGTGTTCTTCCCAAGCTTGCCTTTTGCTAGTGAGCTTGCTATCGAGAGATGGAGGATTGAGGTGGTGGAGGCCCAAGTGGGGGATTCAGCTTCTCCGGTTCATAGACGTGCCATCAGAGGTTGTATCTATCTTGTAATCTCTGATTTATATTAATAAGAACTATCTTTCCTTGTCCAATGATGTGTATTTGATTGAATATTGTATCCATTGGAATATGTCAAATGCTTTTACATTGTTGATTATATATGCTAGAATAGATCTAATGCCATGATATATAGTATGCTTGTATTGTTTACTTGTTGTTGAGGAAGTATTATATCAATTCAAGCTGAAGATTGGAAAGCTCAACGGGGATCTAATTCAACCGTCCAGAATAAGGTACGAATTCTGATCCTTCAGTGTTAGACATTTTATTTCTATTGCATATTGGGAAAGATTCATTTCTGGAGTCAAACCTGTCTATTGTGGTACCCCAATTAGCCGTAGGAATTTCTCTCCGTAACAGAATTGGTGACTCTACTGGGGAGTTCCTAGTAGTTGTCCTTTGGGGGTGATTTTCTTGGCATTCAATGTATTTGAATTGCTCTTTCTCTCTTGTTTCTATGTCGGGTCTGGGGGCATGTATGCCTGGTAGAGTCTAATTGGAGTAAATTCTGTCTCATCCTGTCTATTTTCCTTGTTTTAATGCACCTTTTCTTCCTGTACACGGGTTTTTTATTTACAGTCACGTATACACGCGGTTTCCTCTGGGATTTCTGTGTATACACGCGGGTTTACTGCGAACAGTCGCGTATACCCTGGTTTTTCCTTTTTTGTGGAAGTTAATGGGTTGTTGGGTGAATGTTGTTAGTTGCTGAGTCTCCTTTGGCACTACCTGAGTCTTTTTTGACCTCTGTTTCTGACTGGAAACATTTTTTTTTTTAGCCTAATTTTTTTTTTTTAGGAAATTTCTTGTCATGGCATTTTCGATTTTTTGTTTGAGATTAGTGCATTAGAGTTCTTTTACCTTAGTGCTTTGCTTGGATGCTGTCTATGTGTGCTTGCAGAGTCTGGGGGTGGTAGAATCATTCTTTTGCTTTTTGCATCTCTTATTTTCAAAAAATCCAAAAACATTTGCTTATCATCATGCATTGCATTTTGCACTTTGCATTGTACTTGTACTAGATCTAGATTTGCTTTGGAGTACTAGTTAGGAATTCATATAGAAAAATTTGCATTCATCATTTGAAGAAGAAATTGTGCATTTCACGTAGTAGCATACCCTGTTTACATGGACACAATGCATTTGCATTGATTGTTACGGTGTGCATTTTACTTCTGTTGCACCATAACACCACTAGTTGCACGACCATATCCTATTTTTGAGTAATAAAGCCAACTAAAATCAACGCTAATTAAAATGAATTACACTCTTTTCTTTTCTAGGGTGAACCAACAAGCTTAGGTTTTAGGATCTTGGAATAGTTCATTGTAAGTTAATTCTCCAAGATCACTAAACAACAACAACTAGGTGTCTGTCCAGGGAGTGTGTGAAATCCTTGGTATAACCATCGTTCTCAAGATCCTCCTCTCAAACGGGAGTTAAGCACGAGGAAGTGTGAGCGGTTATTGATTGGGATGACCCCTAGTCGTAACTGTGTAGCACCGGCGATATAGCTAGGATTGTATTCGTATCTGTGGGCTCTTTCGAGAGTTTCGGGCTTTGCTACCCTGCCTATACGGTCAATCCCGCCTGTGACTGTCCACCTGAGCCTTGATTATATTGAGGTGACCTTAGTGACCTTACCTAGGATATCGAGGGGGTACTTGTAGAGGTTATTCTGCATGTGTCCCGGCCAGGTTGGGGTCGGACAGCACAATCGCTTTACGCGTTGAAGCTGAGGGCCACAATAATTGGTTACATACCTTCGCTTGTGGTGACAAGGGCCTCTCAAGCCTCTTCTAGGTGAGACATACCGGCCACATTCGGGAGCTCACTTATCCAGCCCTTGTTTGCTTGCATTTGGCTTTAGATTTTATTAGTGATTGCTTTGTGCACGCTAGTTGGCCTAGGGTTTACGTAAATAGAGAGTCTTTGCTTTTTGTTGAGTCATTGTAGATTAGAGTGTGGTTCTGTGCCGTTCTCATCGGTTAGCAGGACTTTCGCCTTCCACTTCTCCTCCTCCTTTGGGAGAGGGACCTAGAGAGTCTAGGAGGACTATGTCACACACTGATTCACACACCATGGAGGATCATTTAGAGACTATTCCTGAGCCACCTCCTCCCGTTCGTATTGACGATGGGGAACTTACTCCTACATACGATCCTTCACCTGACCTAGCTGAGTTTGGTACTGTGATTTCCCAGATAGTATCTTTGCATGATAGACCTACTCACCCTAGGGCTGATTCCTTGTTGACACGTTACCGGTATGGAATGCCGGAAGATGCCGAGACTCACTTTGACCCTCCTAGCACTAGCTACGGTAGTTATGCTACAACTGGTTTTCCTATGCACGATTTGACATTTCATGTTGAATCCAACTTTGAGCCTAGCACTATGCCTTAGGGAAATCCCATTCCTTACCTTGCAGAGCGGTTTGGGAGTACTAGTCACATTGCGCCTTCCATCCCAGTGGTGGAATCTCCATCTTATCCCCCTCCTAGGTCTAGGGCTAGTGATCCGATTAGGATACCAAGTCCAAGACAAGTGACGATAGGCACTAGCACATATCTTATTACTGAGATTCCTTTGTCCTTGGTTTCGAGTTCTTCAAATGTACATCCTCCACCTTGTCCATGTGGTCCTTTGAGTCGATATATGGCTACGAGCCAGGTCCGTGCTGCGGTTACTAGACCCATTGTGTCTCAATTTCATATACCACCCGTTGCTTCGAGAGGCTATATCCCCGCTCATAGTGGTCATCCTGTTACGTCGGGGGCATATATACCTACTTCGGGTATGTATGTTCCCCCTTCCGGAGCTTATCTTCCTACCTATGGAGTGTCCCATGGGACATCGCATGCGATGACCTATGGACCTTATTACGGTCCGCAGTATGGACAGGTTTCTTCACCTTATGAAGGCGGGTATTAACAACCTTCTTACTCTCCTAATTATGGCTTCGTAGCTCCTACTAGTCAAGTTCCACCTTACTATGGTACTTCCATGTCACCTTATACAGGTAAGACAGGAGGAGGACACTATGGCCAAGGCCATGGTGGTGCTCAAACCTATGTGAACCAGGGAGCGGTCCATCGACCTCATCATGCTAGGCTCCCTTTCCTCACAACGCTTAACCTTCCTGACTTATCGAGACTTATGAACAATCCCGTGGCTCATGACCCGGCTTGGCCGGCTGTCCCTACCAAGCTTCCTTCGGATATACCTAAGTTCGAAGGTAAACCGGGAGAGGATCCGAGCGAACACGTTACCACGTTTCACCTTTGGTGCTCTTCGAATTCGTTACATCAGGACTCAGTCCGCTTGCGACTATTTCAAGACACCCTTACAGGGCCTGCTGTGAAATGGTATATAGAGTTACCAAAGGGAGCCTTTACCTTTTTCGACAATCTTGCGATGAATTTTCTTAATCACTTCCAGCTACCAGTGCACTATGACGTTGGTACTGAACTCTTGTCAACATTTTGACAGGATAAAGCCACCCATATTTCTGATCACATTCAGGAGTGGCGTAGAAGGAAGAGATTAATTAAAGCCTTTATACCGCCGGAGTTCCTTCTCGAGTGGTTCCTCAAGTCTTTATTGCCATATATCGCGAAGGATGTTTCTACATCCGGAGTGCAGAATGAGGAACAAGAAATATTTAGGGTGCAGGAAATGGACTTGATTTATGCTCAGTTCGGTTTGTTATATGAAATTATTCCCAACGCTCCTCGTTCTAGTTTCGATCCCAAGGTCAAACCTGGACCACATGCCGATGGAATTGTGGGTTATGCAAGTACGAAACCTGCAGATTCGATTGCAAAAAAAGTTAGTCAATTATCGCTCAACCAGTCTGCTTCAGGACAAGCTACGGCTTCGTCTCAACCCGCCCAAACCGCGAGTGTACTTTTTGTGCAATCGTTGGACTAGAAGGGTAACCAGCAACCCAGATGGAATAAGAAGAAGGGTAAGAATAATAATTGAAAGGGTGGGAATAGGAATGAGAATTCTTCCAATAATGACAAGAACGGTCAGAATGCTGGTGGGGACAAGCAAGTGAAACGTAAGGTTAAATTTCCTTGCAAGCTATGTAAGGATGATCACCTCACTTACTTGTGCCCTAGAATTGATGAAGCTTCGAGACTCTTAGCACAAGGCCCAGCTGTGCTAACGAACCCTTTACCACATAGCCAGAATATGAACTCGAAGTCCCAGGAGCAATCTAGTGAGAATGATCCACCAGAGGCTAGTGCTCGTGGGTGCATTAACATGGTCCATGCTGCCAAGGTTGTGACTCATGCGAAAGATTATGGATCATCACAACCCAACCCAGGCAAAGAACCTGATCCACCAGGAACTCCTTTGCGCATTGAGAAACCTGTGGATAAACCTGAAGCTACACCTCGCATTCCTAAGGGGGTACTTAAGTGCTCGGGGCATAATCCAAATGCTCGAGCTGCCCAGAATTATTCAGTTGTCGAGGATTTGGGCCATACTCCTTGTGCGATGTCTGCATTGGAAGTGCTTTAGAGTTGTCCTTCGCAAAGGAAGGATTTTCTTTCTGCTCTTGGTGTGAATGGTGATGATTCTTCCTCAGTGATCAAATTTGAAACCGCAGGTCATCAGCCTCGCTTTCCCTACTATGTGTCTCTTTTGGTACACATAGAATGTCTTAATATGATCGTCAAGCGCACTGTGATTGATGAGGGCACTGCTGCATCTGTGACGTCTTTATCCTGTTGGAAGGGTCTTGGTTCTTTTGAGTTGTCAAAGCCAGCAACTATGTTAACTGCCTTTGATGGGAGATATTTTAGGCCACACGGCATCATTCCATCCCTTAAAGTCCATTTGGGAGGGAAGACCGTTGCGATAGAGGTTGAGGTGGTTGATGTGCCCCTCGACTACAATCTCTTGCTGGGTCGAAACTGGATGTATAGTATGCAAGCCGTTGCTTCTTCCTTGTTTTGCGTTGTATGCTTTCCTCATAACAGGAAGATTGTAACGATTGATCAAATGGCATTCAAGAATTCCCTTGTTACTACATCTTCGGGAACTTCGGTTCCAGTCGTTGAACACTCTCAGCCGGCAACTGGGAGTGTGGGTGTAGGTATGTATCCATCCCTCATGGGAAGCTTTAGTTGTCCTATGCCGGTCCTCATGATAGGATCTTGTTCTGATAGGGATCTGACTTCTATGACCTCAATATCTTTTCGCACGACTCGTATGGGAGATCCTTGGATTCTTCCTACACTGAGTATTTCGAGTGAGCATGTTGAAACCAACGTGTCGCTTCCTGCAACCATCATAGCTTATCAAGCCAATCTTATGGATGTTGCGGAGCCTTGTTCTTCTTCTTCACGGATGGAAGAAGAAGACCCCTATGTGCTACCTGCATGGGAAGTACAGTCTTCTCATGCCCACGACTACCTTGATATGGTTTTCCCTTCAGATGAAGCGATCATCGAGGCCATGTAGGGTGTTGAGCCGCCATGGGAGGAACTTCATCATAGATCATATTTCCTTCCACCGCTTGACCGTTTGGAGCATGAGGATTATAGGGAGATTCTTAGTCAGAGAGTTGGTAGTCCCATGATTCCATTAATCTCTCCTGGTTAGATGGCTGATGGAAACATGGCGAACATATCTTCCACGATTCCTATCAACATCTCTCGAAATCCTGGCACCATTGAGAATGTCTATATTGGGGCGGATTGTTCCCAGGCTAAAATTCTCGAGTATACTGAGCTATTCAAGGAATTCCATGATATTTTTTCTTGGTCATATGATGAGATGCCAGGTATTGACCCTCGGATTTTCAAACACGAGATTAAGAATTACCCCAATGCTAAGCATGTTCGACAACGCTTACGCGCCGTGAATCCTAGGAAAGAACCCACCATTAAGGCAGAGATAGAGAAGCTATTGAAATTCGGTTTCATCTATCCCATTCCCTTAACGAAGTGGGTTTCAAACCCTGTTCCGGTGGATAAGAAGCAGGGAGCGATCCGAATATGCACTAATTTCCGCAATTTGAATCATGCCTGTCCTAAGGATAACTTCCCCACACCATCTATAGACCAGATTTTGGATAAGTGTGCGGGTAGCAAGGTGTTCTCCTTTATGGACGGCTTTTCCGGGTATAATCAGATCCAGATTAAACCTGAGGACCAACACAAGACTGCATTTATTTGTCCTTGGGGAACGTTTGCATATTGAAAAATTCCTTTCGGCCTTAAAAACGCCGGAGCTACATTCCAGCGGGAAATGACCTTGATTTTCCATGATCTCAAGTCCATTATTGAAGTATTTTTGGATGACCTTGCTGCTCATTCTTGTATGAGAATGCGTCATTCCTATCACTTGAGATTGGTCTTCGAAAGATGCCGACACTATTCGGTTCGATTAAATCCTCATAAGTGCATCTTTTGCGTAAAGTCAGGTCGTTTATTAGGATTCATCATTTCAAAGGAGGGAATAAGAGTCGATCCCTTAAAGGTTGAGGCAATACTTCAGTTGTCTCCCCGGAAGAATATTCATCATCTTCAGTGTTTGCAGGGTATGGAAAACTTCTTACGAAGATTTGTGGTCAATTTTGCCAATTTGACTAGAGGCTTCATGCGTCTCTTGAAGAAGGATACTCCCTTTGAATGGGATGAGCGAGCCCAGGAGTGCTTTGATGCACTTAAGTGAGCCCTAGCATCGGCCCCAGTGATTAGTCCTCCGGATTATAGCCGTGATTTCGTATTATATGTGGCCGCATCTTTAGAGACGATTGGTATGGTATTGGTTCAGGAGGATGAGGAGCTCCAGGATCATGTCATATATTATCTGAGCTGAAACCTTATTGACGTAGATATTCATTATTCTCATGTCGAGAAGCTTGCTTTAGCGACCGTACATGCGGTTCATCATTTGAGACATTATATCCTCCTTCGCCAGACCTCAGTTGTAGCCCATGTCAATCCGTTTCAGTTCATCCTCACACGAAGGATGATTGGGGGAAAGTATAATAACTAGATTTTCATCCTGCAAGAGTTTGATCTCGAGTTTGTTTCAGCAAAATCGAAGAAGTCATTAATCTTTGTGGAGCTTATATCGAATTTCCCGAGCGAGGCCGAGGAGTCGGTTTGTGAAGATACGTTTGTTGATGAACACATCTTCTTAATCTCGACATCTAACCCATGGTATGGAGATATCATAGTATATCTGCAAACACAGTAGACCCCTACTCACCTCTCATGAGATGAACGACGACGATTACATCACGCCTCTAAGAACTACCTTATAGTGGAAAATACTTTGTACCACCGTGGGGTAGATTCCATTTTACGACATTGTTTAACTCACGAGGAGGCTGAGGTTGTGCTGAATGATTTCCACAAAGGGGCGTGTGGTGGTCATTTATCTGGGCTTTCTACAGCTTAAAATATTTTGAGAGCAGGTTATTTCTGGCCGTCGATCTTTAAATATTGTGTTGATGCGGTCAAGAGGTGCCACCCTTGCCAGGTGTTCGCACGGAATATGCACTCGAAGCCTTCCCCGTTACATCCCATAATCACCGCCGGTCCCTTCACCAAGTGGGGGCTCGATTTTATGGATTGCAGCCCAGCTTCGGCTGGGGGGCACCATCATATTATAGTGGCTGTGGACTATTTCACGAAATGGGTTGAGGCAATGCCTACAGTAAAATCTGACGGTGAGACAGCCGCTCACTTTGTATTCAACCAAATCATTACTCGGTTCGGGATTCTGAGATAGCTTGTCACTGACCATGGCTCACACTTTCAGAACAATATGATGGAAGAGTTGGCATCCAAGTTAAGGTATAAGCAAGAGCACTCCTCTTCTTACTACCCCCAAGCGAATGGACAGGTGGAAGCAGTGAATAAATCACTTAAGTCCATTCTCCAACGAACCATCGCACAGAGCAAGATGAATTGGCATATTATGTTATACCCTGCTTTGTGGGCATATCGAACCGTGGTTAAGACTGCCATTGGTTTTTCTCCATATCAGCTTGTGCATGGAGTGGAGTCGATATTGCTGGTTGAATGCAAGATTCCTTCGTTGAAGCTAGCTATGGAGCTCTTACCAGACACTTCACCTTTGGAGGAGCATTTGGTCCACCTCGAGCAACTTGATGAGCAGCGTCGAGATGCCTTGGTGGCTCTAGAAGTTAATAAGTGTCGCATTAAGGTCCAATATGACAAGTCTGTCCATCCAAGAGTGTTTAGTGAAAAAGACTTGGTCCTTTTGTGGGATCAATTGAAAGAACCCTTGGGGGTAGGGAAATTTAATCCTATGTGGCGTGGTCCTTACGTCGTCAAGTGTGTCTTAGAGAAGGGTGCCTATGAGTTAGTCGATTACGAAGGCACAGCTTTGGTGGAGACTAGAAATGGGCTCTATCTCAAAAAATACTATGCATGATCTTTAGCCAAGGCTGTTTGTTGTATATTATTGTACAGCTTTGCATAGTTAGGTCTTTTTCTTATCGTGATCGGGTTTGTGATTAGTTTTCATTTCTTTTGGCAGATGTCAAGGGAATATTCCACCTACATAGGATTTGCGGATGGTGCAAGCCCTCACACTCAACACTCAGCCTCTGCTGCTTGGGTGATTTATACTCCTATGGGTCAGGTACTGTCTTCAGGAGGTGTATGTCTACGGCCATCTTCCAACAATGATGCTGAATATAGTGCCGTTATCGAGCTTCTATGGGATTCCATTTCACATGGTGTTCTATCTCTTGAGGTACGTCTTGATTCGGAGTTAGTAGTGTCACAGCTCAATAATTTGTACCATGTTAGAGATCCGACGTTATTGAGAAGATTCTTACGTGTGAGATTGTTAGAACGACAATTTGGCAGTATTACATATATACACATTCCAAGAAATGATAATCAAGTTGCTGACTCATATGCTAACTACGTGTTATATTGGCATTTGTTTCATTCATAATAAATTAATCATAAACATTTTTACACATGTAAATAAATAAATCGATCACCATAAAAAATTGTATATATATAAAAAATGTGGTAATACATGGTGTCATATACAAAAGTGGAGCTTTCAAATCTTCCATCACATAATACACGGTAGTACAAAACATATGCACTCCTAGGTGTCTAATCCTGTGGAGGGGGAGGGTTGTGATCATGATATGTCACTACGGCTCTAGCTAGTCGTCGGAATAAATGCACCCATGCACGTGGCACACCCACCACCTGTCACTGCATGGCCTCAGGCAAGTCCTCGACTTGCGCCATGGGAACCCTGTGAGTCAGTCGCACGAAGTTGGTATGAATGCCCTGGAGCATTCGCTCCGCATCCACACCTGTGATGTCATCCCCTCTTCCCCTCCGTCTGTGATGTGGGAAGCCCTCTGGTCATTGTGGTCCTACATCTACACATGAATGGTAGATGTCACTATGTGTTGTCACGCAAAAACATGTCTTTTTTATTTCACATAATCAAGAAAATACAAAAAAATTAAATAACTCAAAAATTTTAAAAAGAGTGAGAGTCGAGGTTCGGTACCTATCTCTTCGTATGCCGATCCTAGTGGTAATGGCATGTCCGGGTCCCCCCGGAAATCTATCCCTCCATAGGGGTAGTCATCTATGGCAACAATATATCGTCGCCACCATGGAAAGAAGTCAGCTAGATATGGGTTGGCCACCCTACCACCTCCCAGTCTGTGCATAGCATCTGCCCAATGCCGTTGGGATGGATCTCGAACCCCATGGAGAGGAACGTCCGCTCTAGGGCTCAATCCTAGAACACGCTCGAATAAAAATGTGCTCAATATGCTGCTGAACCCGAAGTTCCGTATCCTACCTGCCTTACACTCACTGAGCTGGTGTTTCATGTTGCTCAGTAGTGTAGTACTCCAGTCATATATGGTCGGTCTCATACACTCCACCGCATAGTACATCAAGGGTCGCGAGGCCTGATGGAGTGAGGCTAAGCCTGCTATCCTGCCCAGCATCAGTAGTATGGCCTTTAGGCCCAGCACCTGTATAGCATTGGTGGGGACTTGACTCCCCACCTTCTCAGTATCTAGGTAGCAGTACACAGCTACGTACTCATCGATGGTAAGCCCACCTCCTGGCCCACCTCGGGAATGAAGGTTCACCACCTCCCCTCGTCTAGATAGACCTGTGATGAAGTATATGTCTTCCACCTCTATAGTGAGAGACATCCCACCTATCCTGAAGGACTCTGAGTCTGGATCCCAATAGTTTACCAGCATCTCTAGCAGTCTTGGTTTGGCCCTCAAGCCACCAAGGCACCAAAACTTGTAGAGTCCACATCTTCTAAGATCTTGTTGAGCCATTGCGTCAGCCCTTACAGCTTCCTCTACTTCACCATGCTTGCGCTCTCTCCATTCTAGCACCATCCTGCATGAGAAATTACCCAATTTCCCATTAGATTCTTGTAAATCCATTTGTGCGGCGTCATACGTGACTGTTTTGCAAACAGCCACGTATGTACGCGGTTTCTAGCTCATTTTCCGTGTATAGCCAGCCCTATACGTGGAAAAAGCTTCGATACCCGCGTGGGCCATAGCGCTCATGTAGAATTGGCCTGAACTACCTCATTTTACCATGAAAATAAACAAAAATTATATTGAAATGCATGAGGAGAGCATGAGTAGCTACCTAGAAGAAACGGTTGTGAATTCTGCCGGCTGGATCTCCTGGAATTTGTAGTTGAATATCAAAGCTCCAGTGGGTAAAAGTTTCAAATGATTTATATTTTTTACTATTTATAGAAAAGTTTTCAAATATTTGAAAATTTTTACCCCCTTTCCTATAGTTTTGACAGTTTCTAACCATTTTGGACCATTTCTGACATAATTTGTGATGTAGAAAACCATTTTCAGTGCCGTTTCAGCCTTTGGATTGACCCTTTCGTACTGATCTCAGGTATAACGTCTATACTGGCATATAGGTTAGGTTCACCACCATTTGCATTTTGCATGACCTTATGACCATGTTACCATTACCTTAGGTACGAACCCACTCTATTATGCCACGAAACCTTCTTGCTACTATAGAAGTGGCATGATGTGAGTGGTAGAGCTTCACCTTACATGGGTACCCTAGTTAGCACCTTATTTGCATTTGGTGCCCATGCCGACGTTTTCTCCTTTAGGGTGTGGGAGTCCGTTGTATAGTATTGCCATGACATTTAGCAAGAGCCTCATACTCCTCTTGATCTTATGCTGGCCTTTTTCCCTCTGGACTCCCCTTATATCAAGTTGTGAATGCATTATCATGAGCTTTTCCTGCCTTATTGAGCTTTATGCCGGCTCCCCTGACATTGCGTTTTAGCCATATAGCCCGAGCTTGTCTCATGTCTAGCCATGCAGAGCCATTTTTATATCCTTCGCAGCTTGATTCCCTTTTACCAGGAGGGGATTTTCCCCCGAGTGTCGATATCCTACACATGTAGCCTTGCATTGAGCATAAATATGTTCCACTACTTGGAACTAGTTTTTTTTCCCTAATGACACTCATCTCCTCCTAGTTTGTAACTATAAAGCTAGTTTATTCTTTTTTCAATCTTTTCAAATAACTAAAAAAGTCCAAAAAAATCAAAAAACCAAAAAGCCAGAGAAGGAAAGATGTTATCTTTTGGCAGCTGTTGAGTCGTGTCGCCTTCGAACAGAGCACTATATATCACATCCATTGGTTGGTTTATAGTTTGACTTAGGAGCTGTACTCGTTATCTGAGTTTATCTCCACCAACTGGTTAAGCTTCCAGTCCCTATGGAGCCTCTGTTGATGCCTCCTACGTCATAGAGATGTCCCAGTTTGTATATCGAGTATATGCTGCCTTCATTTAGTCACCATACGCCGTTATGCTCTTGTTTGAAGGAAGTTGAAACTTGTGTCAGCCATTCCTCAGTTATCTTGACTTTGCATGTCGGCCATTCCCGGTATAGTTACTGGTTTGTGCACTTTATGATCGAGTCCTTCCACATTAGACAACTTTTCTTAGTACCTCGTGTTGGATGATGGGGGATGCCTTAATGCCCTCCTTCCAGCAGATTTCATCCCATCGACTTTAGATCATTTATTCTGGGATTGGAATCTATATTCCTTTTGAGTTCCTTGAGACTTGCAGTCATCAGTGGCAAGTTCTCTCGCCATCGACAGTTTCTTGGGAATACATCAATGTCCCCTGATCGATGGAATCTCTCAAGTGTTCGACCTCAACACATCTATTCACAATTGTTAGTTTGCACTCTAGTGCCTTGATTCCGATTATCATTATCGGTGGGTAATCTCACGTCTGTTAACGATATACATCAATGACCGGTAATCAGACGATGGACTACTATGTTCAACCTCGACACCTCTATTCGCATAGTAGGACATGTACTCTTAGTGGTTTGTGTAGAATACCTTCTAGACTGGTGGCATCTCTTGTATGCTACCTCCTTGATCGTGCCAGTGACCATGAGATTTCAGCTCTCATGACTTGATTCCAGTGTATGTCAGACATTTCCAGCCACTATGGAGATCTTGATCTATTGTATATCTTCAGCCATTTTGGAGAACATGGTCCTTTATACATCTTCTTCATGGAGATTCTGATCTATGTATATTGTACATGGCGATGACCACATATGTGATATCATGTATTATGCCTATTCATGGCCATTGTACTCTTATGTATTTAGGACTGCTATATGTACTTGCAGTTGTATGCAGATTTGTATCATTGTACTATGCTGATTGGGTGGCTAGTCTTCCATTCGGGATCCTTCATCACTCCACTTCTGGGATGGACTTATAATGTATTTAGGCCATCGTATGACCCCTCTGACCTCACACATTAGGGGGCATCTGTTATAGCAGATTTCACCACTCTAGGTGAATCACACTTTGTATGGCCTTCCCCTGTCCCACTGCAGAATCTTTAGACCCCATGGACCATATTTTATCCTTTGATGTTACCTTGATCATCCCTAATTTTTTTTATAAAATATGATATACGCGGTTTTTTCCCTGATAACTGCGTACATACGTGAGTTTGACCCCTATATCCGTGTACATCGGGATGTTTGCGTAAGTCCAAATCCTTTTGGAGTTTTCCTTGACATGGATCCAACTCATTTGACTCCTGGCCTTCCATATGCCTTGAGATCGCTCGGATTCGACCCTTCAATATCCCTTGTGAAGCTATATAAGGAACCCCTTGGTACATTGAAGGCATATAGAGAGATTGAAAGCAACGAAACTATAGTCCATTGTTGCCAGAACTATACTTGAGTCTGCATCCCTTTGTCGCTTTGGAGCACTGTTGTGTTCTTCCCAAGCTTGCCTTTTGCTAGTGAGCTTGTTATCGAGAGATGGAGGATTGAGGTGGTGGAGGCCCAAGTGGGGGATTCAGTTTCTCTAGTTCGTAGATGTGCCATCAGAGGTTGTATCTATCTTGTAATATATGATTTATATTAATAAGAACTATCTTTCCTTGTCCAATGATGTGTATTTGATTGAATATTGTATACATTGGAATATGTCAAATGCTTTTACATTGTTGATTATATATGCTAGAATAGATCTAACGCCATGATATATAGTATGCTTGTATTGTTTACTTATTGTTGAGGAAGTATTATATCAATTCAAGCTGAAGATTGGAAAGCTCAACAGGGATCTAATTCAACGGTCCGGAATAAGGTACGAAGTCTGATCCTTCAGTGTTAGACATTTTATTTCTATTGCATATTGGGAAAGATTCATTTCTGGAGTCAAACCTGTTTGTTGTGGTACCCCAAGCCATAGGAATTTCTCTCCGTAACATAGTGATGAGTTTATTTCAGACCCTAACATCCCTACAAGGACAAAATGGGCAGCCAAGACACTACATGCAGCAGGAGAGCTAGCTGGGGATCCCAATGACCCAAGGAGGACTAGATCTCAATTTGAGAGTGGTCTGTGCATGAAGGATCCTATGTTTGCTGAGAAATGCTATTTGATGGTGGAATCAGATCCTCAAACATATGAAGAAGCAGCAAGAGATCCCAGATGGCAAGCATCTATGAAGGAAGAGTTCAGCTCACTCCAGAAGAGCAACACATGGGAGCTAGTGGATCTTCCCCCAGGGAGGAAGCTAGTGCAGTGTAAGTGGGTCTACAAGACCAAATTTGTTGCTGATGGTTCACCTCTGAAGTACAAGGCCAGATTGGTAGCCAAGGGCTACTCATAGGTTCATGGCATAGATTACAATGAGACCTTTGCACCAGTGGAAAAGATGGACTCCATCAGGCTAGCCTTAGCCATTGCAGCCTCAAAGAAATGGGAGGTACATCACATGGATGTAAAATGTTCCTTCCTGAATGGATATCTCATTGAAGAGATATATATGAAGCAGCATCAATGATTTTCCACTAACCCTTCTCTTGTGTGCAGGTTGAGAAATTCATTGTATGGGCTAAAGCAAGCCCCCAGGGCTTGGTATGCCAAGATTGATAGCTTCTTTCTATCACTGAATTTTGTTCGGTGAAAATAAGATCCAAATGTCTATTTGAAGTTAATTAATGGTTCATTAATGATCATTGTGTTATATGTTGATGACCTCCTCATTACAGAAAGCTCAAAGGATGAGATTGATTCCTTGAAGGGTGCAATGAACCAAGCCTTCTCCATGACAGATTTGGGGCTCTTAAGCCAATTCTTGGGGCTTGAGATTGCACAAAACAAAGCTGGAATCAAGGTGCACCAGTCCAAATATGCTTTGGACTTTCTGAAAAAATTCAAAATGAAGGATTGCAAACCAAGCAAGACTCCTTTCCTTTCAGGAGTGAAGCTGGAAGAAGCTGATTCTTCACCTATGGTTAACAAGACACTGTATAGGAAACTGATCGGATGTTTGTTGTATCTTACACATACTAGACCTGATATTTATTATGCAGTAAGTGTGGCTTCTATATACATGGATCAGCCTCATGAGATCCATTGGAAAGCAGCCAAAAGGATCCTTAACTTTGTTCAGGGAACAAGGACACATGGGATCTTCTATAAAGCAAAATTTGATCTTGATTTAATTGGATTTACTGACAGTGATTGGGTAGGTGATAGCACAGATAGAAAGTCCACATCAGGATATGTGTTCATGCTTGTAGAAGGGCCAATCAGCTGGTCAAGCAAGAAACAGAGTGCCATTGCACTCTCATCTATAGAAGCAGAGTACAGAGGAGTTGTTAATGCAGCAACTCAATGTTTATGGTTGCAAGGTTTACTTGGAGAGTGTGGCTTCGAATCAGAGTACTCAACTACCATCTACTGTGATAACTAGAGTACCATTCAAATATGCAAAGATCCAGTTCAGAAGCAGAGAACCAAACACATTGAGATCCATATGCACTACATCAGAGAGCTTGTGCATGATGGCACCATTCACCTACTCTTCTGTTCTTCTTCAGAACAAGTAGCTGATATCTTCACCAAAGCATTTTGTGAGAAGATATTCAGCAATCTCAAATCACTGCTGGGGATTTCTGATCATGCTGTGAATCATGAGTGAAGACAATATTTCCAAATTTTGTTTTACAGTCCATGTTTAAGGGATGATTTTCCCATGTGGTTTTTGCCTCTTTCCTTGTTTAAATGGACATGCAGTATGTAAAGGGTGACTAAGCCTTGTTGCTAGGACCTATAATTTTCTGATATATTACTCATAAGTCAGGATTAAGGGGGGGTTTTAGAATAATCAACCCATAGTTAGCTACCTTAGACATTAATTTCATTATTTTTGTCTTATTTGCCTAGTTCATGTGTCCCACCCTGTGCAAGTTGTCATTTACCTATCCATAGTGGTCAAATTTTCCCTATTTG
The DNA here is from genome assembly GCA_001517045.1 of Pseudotsuga menziesii. Classification (NCBI taxonomy): domain Eukaryota; kingdom Viridiplantae; phylum Streptophyta; class Pinopsida; order Pinales; family Pinaceae; genus Pseudotsuga; species Pseudotsuga menziesii. Next base: position 14,137 of record LPNX011210945.1, on the reverse strand, counting down.
ACTCATGTAGCACTTGGGAAACCTCAATGAATCAAATCTACTTTATTTCTAGCCTCCTAAGTGCCCTTCTACTTTTTCTACTTTATTCCCTGCGTTTTCAGTGTTTTAAGGCAAATGGAAAAGCTTGACTAGGTGAGGTTGACTAGTTTTTTGTCCTACACATCCTCCACTATTTTCTCCTTTGAAACGCATGTATGAGTTGTCATTCGATCACTCTTTATCTTTCCTAAGTGCTTTTTCCAATTCGTGAGCTCCATGACTGATTTGGAAACTACGTTATGCACCTATGGGGGATTTGCTTATTTTTAGTAAGCCTGCTTTTGACTAGATTCGAATTGCCTCCTCATGCATTCAAATATCCTATGTAATTATTTAATGTAGAAGCCTATGTTATTACAGGGTTGGCTATTGTACACTTATTCAATACAGTTTAGTGTTCAGCTCATTATTCAGTCTCTTTTGTGAGTGATTTTGCATGTTCAATTGATAATTGTTGTGAGTAAAATTAATCTATCACTGGGTTCAATTTCCACATTTTGTGCCTCCTTGTTTCTTCGGGATGAAGAAACATTTTTTTCATGGGGGAGATGTTGGAGGAGAAATTTGATAAGTTGACTTGAACGATAGCCGACTTAGTCAATCAGCTGACTAAGTCGATCAACCGACTAAATCGGTCGGCCGACTAAACTAGAGATTAGGTCAGCCACCTAAGGTCATATCGGTTCACCAAACTGATAGGTAGTTATTTTGTAACTGTTTTGTAATCATATATATTAGGTTGTTGAGCCAAATGAGAACTCGGTTTAGTTCTCTGTGTTGTATGGACCCATTCATGTGATATAATCTATTAATTCACCTACTTGTTGTTATCTCTTGTCTCTATTATGTATGTATGTTTTAGTATGTATTATTGGTAACCTTATGTGATCTGTGAGATTACAATAGTCTTTCATAGCAATTAGAGTTTGTCAGTAACATGTATATATAAAAAATTAACTATAAAAGCAAACTGATGTACATAATTAGTCTATGATGTGCAAAAGGGAATATTTTACAAAACTAATATACAAAGGAAAATTTTCAAACATGGTACAAAATAACTATAATACAACAATATCTATGATACAACAACATGATATATAAAATTTAGAAATACAGGTAGGGCAAGGTTTAGAATGTGGCCCTGAAACCACCGATGCCAATAAAGGCATCAAACTGTCTCAGTGAAAAACAACTTGAGGAGGAAACCATTCGCTGGCAGGCTCAACCTTTCTCCTTCTAGGTCATTTAGATAGAAGGAGTTTGTTCCTGCTATTTCATCGATGATTTACGGTCCCAACCATAAGCTGTCAAGCTTTCCATGTTTCCCAGGTTTCTCTCGTCATTTGTCCCAACGCAAAACTGTGTCACCTACTTGGAAAGATCCTGGCCGGGTAGACTTATCAAAGGTTCTCTTGACCTTGTCTAAATTTATGATACTCTGGTCAAGAGAATTTCTTCTACTCTCATCTAGCTCAATCAACTAGTTTATTCTGTTATGAATGGCCTCTTGATCTGAGCTGAAGGTCTGGAGAAGCTGATAATTTGGAAGCTTTAAATGGACTGGTAAGGTGACATCTAGGCCATAGACTAGTTCGAAAGGGCTCCTCCCGGTTGAACTTTTCTTGGTGATTTTTTCGGCCCATGATGCGAATTTGATCTTGCTATCCCAAGCCTTCTTATTGTCACCCGCAATTTTTTTGATTATGGTCATTAAGTTCTTGTTACTTTATTCAACTAGACCATTTCCTTGGGGATAGTAATTGGATGAGTGGGATAGGACAATGCCGTACTTGAAACAGAAAGATGACATCTCGAAGGAAACAAAGCATGGGCCATTATCCGTGATGATTCTGGCTGGCACACCAAATCTTGTGATAATCTTATCTTCTAAGAAATCCATGACTATAGCATCGGTTTCCTTCTTGGTGGGTATCACCTCTACCCACTTGGTAAAATAATCAGTGGTGGTAATAATCCAAGAATAACCATTGCTCGTGTTATCTTTGAACTTATCGATGAAATCAAGCCCCCATTGCTGGAAAGGGGCTTGGACTACTATTGGATTTAAAGGCAAGGCCTTTATTTGTTGTTTTTCGGTGAATAACTGAAATTGGGGGCAAACTATGACAGCCTTATGCACATCTAAAAATAGGTTCGGCCAATAGTAGCCTTCTCTAAGGATTTTATGGGCAGTTGTTCTTGCTAAAAAATGTCCACCACAAAATCATGAATGGAACTCAACCATGAGTTTTTGGACTTAGGTTCATCAACACATCTAAGTATTAAACCATCGGGGTTTCTCCAACCCAAACCATCTTTTGTCAAACAATACTTAGTTTCTTTTAACCTTAATGCTCTTATTTTATGGCCAAGTAAGTGATCGAGGCATGTAAGGTTGCAGAGGAAAAAAAATATGTCGGTGTACCAAGGGTGCTGCTCTAATCTCTGAAGCTCGTCTGTTACATTTTGTTTTGAATCATTGTTCTAGCAGATTATTCCTAAGGCCTTTTCATTTCCTTGGGTCAACATCTTTGAAAGACCTTGTCCCTTAATTAACTTAGTAGGTTTTATCTCCAAATCATACTCTTGAATTTTTGAAACCCACTTACCCCTGATTCCTAGACAATCCTGTTGAGACATGATATCCTTGATAGTTGCATGGGGTACATACCCAATGATTTTGGAGTAACCTACATAAGTTCTGAAATGTTTAAGGGACTTGACGAGAGCATAGGCCTGTTTCTCCATGGTGGTGTACTTCAACTCTAAATTTTTCAAGGCTCTACTCATAAAGGCTATAGGTTGCTCTTGTCCCTCCTTATTCTTTTGAAGCAAAACACCGGCAATGGTGTCTTCTGAGGAAAAGGAAAATATTTGGAATTCCTTGGAATAATATGGACTAATCAAGACCGGGGACATGGATATGGAATTTTTTATAGACTTGAATGCAACTTTCCCTTCATCCCTCCACTCAAGCTTAGCATCTTTCTTTAATAACTTTTGTAGAGGTTTCATTAATTCTGCTAAATTTGGGATGAATCTTATTATGAAATTGATTTGACCATTAAAAGAATGGAGAGCTTTTAGATTCTGAGGCAAGGGGACTTTCTTAATGGATTCAACTCTCTCAGGATCAACCTTGACACCATCCTTAGAAATGATGTGCCCCAACAACTTTCCTTCATAAACTCCAAATATTGACTTGGTGGGGTTCAAGGAAATACCATATTTACGACATCTTATAAAAACCTGCCTAAGATGACTTATGTGGTCAGATCTTTCCTTTGAAAAAACAGTTAAGTCATCTTGATATATTTCGATTATTTTACCTATAAGTTCTTAGAAGAAAAAATCCATGGCTCTTTGGAAGGTGACACCCGCATTCAATAAGCCAAAATGGATTCTTAGAAATTTATAGGTACCCCAAGGTGTGGTGAATGTAGTATTATGTTGATCCTCCTTATTTACCAACACCTGGTTATAACCGGAAAAGCCATCCAACATGGACATCATTCCTGATCCTATTACTCTTTGAAGCAATGTTTCCATGTTGGGTAATGGGTAATTATCTTTGAGGCATGATGTATTCATATTTCTAAAATCTATACATATTCTAATTGACCCATTCTTCTTTATGACCAAAACTAAGTTGGAGCACCAAGATGAATGTCTTTTAGGTGCTATGATCCCTGCTACTAACATCTTTTGAAGTTCCTTCTGCACAATGGGGGCCAACTTAGGATTTATTCGCCTAAGTTTTTGTCGGAAAGGTTTGACCTCCTTAGCTTCTTCTATGAGGGGAATAGTGTGTTGAAACACATCCTCCCAATAGGCTTTAAGATCATCATAAATAAAGGCCATCACATATCTATATTATTTGATTAATTTGATCAAATTGTTCCTTTCCTTTTCCGAAGTACCCTTTCCAATTTTTATTAAGTTGGGGTCCTTGTCAGTTCCTATGTTTATTTCCATATAATTCCCAATCTTTAATTATTCCTTCTATTTTTTATGATGATCCTGTCAATCAAAAAGATTCTCGAAAGCTATAAGGCTACTTAGGATGTGATTCCTTACATTATCCTTACACTCGTGATACTCTTTACCCTTCCGCTGATAACTGATCTTGCAACCTTCAAACTCTTGTAGATTGTGGATGAATCTCAAGAGTTGTTCATCATCTTTAAACACCTTCTAGTGATCTATATTATCTGGAATTGAAGGTCTGAAATTAATTTCCATCTTTCCATTCCCACTAATCATTTCATCTGATGGCTGGAGGGTAGATGCTGCTACTTACAATTTATCTGCTAACCCATTCATTTCCCTATGGATCTTTTGATTGTTAAGTGCATCAAACAACTCCATAGTTTCCCATGTGGTATTTCTATACTTTCTTAGTCTGTCATTTTTGCATTGATACTGATTCTTAATCTGGAGGACAACTAAATATGAATCACCTTTTATGTTCAACATATTTATCCCCATATCTTTAGTAGTTTCTAACCCTAGGAGCAATGCTTCATACTCGGCTAAATTGTTTGATGCTTCAAAATCTAACCTGAAAGCAAAGTTGTAGACTTTATTTGAAGGAGAAATGATCACGATGCCCACACTTTTTCTGGATTTGGAATAAGCCCCATCAAATTACATTTGCCAAACTTCATCGATATTTTCATTTTTAATGTTTTCCTTAATAGGGGCCATGAAATTTGACAAAATAGCATAGTTTCCAAAGTTATCAGTGAAATGAACAAATTCATTTCTGGGCTTCTTAGGGTTTTCTACATGTCTTTTCCTTAGCTTCTCTCTATGGAGAATCACCCTAGTGTTCTCTGATGCAGGTATAGTACATATGTCCAATCCATTTGAATGTACCCACCAAGAGTTGCGGCCCATTTTCTGGATAGAAACATACACCAATTATCTGGAACATCTATCACTACCACATCCATCGACATTTCGATATCAGGATACTTAGCCAAATTAACCAGTAAATTTAAGATTATCCCTACCACTTCAAATTCTCTTGCATCCAGGGCACAAACATTGTGGTAGGGTCGGGTGACCCTTAGATTTAGTTGTTCCATTACTTTTCTTGTCATGACATTTGATGAAGCACCTGAATCTAACATGCAGTTATGAAGGAGAAGGTTATCAACTAAGAGGGAGACATAAAAAGGTGGGTGGTCTTCTCTTCTTGGATCAACATTGTTGAGGACTATAGGCATATCTATAGGTTCAATATGTTCAGCTTCAAATATAGCATTGTTATTAGGAAGAGGATCCTCTTTGACAATATTATGAGCTTTACTTTGACTATCCTCTAAGGCTTTCAACAAATTTTATTTTTGACCAGGAATTTTAAGGACATCAGTTGCATAAACATGAATCTTAGCACTACTTATCCATTCTCCCATATCAATATTTGAATCAGGGACAATACGAGGATCTGGGAGGGGAGGAGTGGTTACCTTTGGCTTGTATTGTTTAGACGGTGATGGCTTCTCCTTACTTTGATACACTGCTCCCTTGAATCTATCCTCCTTCATTTCCTTAATTTATTTTGAAGAAGGCATTACACCATAAAAGTTGGAAAGGAGACCCTTCTCATAACTGTAATCCGTGGGCTACTGCCAATGCTGGTTTGATAAAGGATAGGTTTGGCCTACCATGTACACATGATCAAACTTGCCTGATGTTGTTTCCTGATTGATGACCTCGGCCATTCCATGTTCTATAACTTGGTTTGCTATATAGCAAGTGCTTTCTTGGTGGAATTGATCACAAGGTCTACACCATGGAATGACTTCTTCTACCAGGTTAGTTGATTCTAACTGGTTTGGAATCCTAGGTTCTTGTTGAGGAGCTTTCTTCTGATACACCTGATTCTGTTTAGGCTGAAAGTTCCTAATTCCATTATTTCTTTCCATTGTGATTATTCTATTCTGAATATGATTCAATTGTGCAAATTGATTTTCCATGATTTGGTTTTGACTAGTAACCAATTCTTTTATCATGTTAGTTACCTTTTCCATGGGGTCTTTAAAGGTTGCCTTTTCCTCTAATTCAACTGATTTTCCCTTCTCTTTGTTGTATGAAGTGTTTCCCCTAGTGTAACCTGGAATGTTGGATTTTCCTGAAGACTACATATTCTTTTCTATTTTCTCGCCCAATTCCTGAGCAGTTTTTAGATCGGCCGGCTCTTTGTCCTTTAACTAGTACCTCAAATCACCAGTGAAAGCTTCGATGTAAGATATGAGGATGGAGGCATCCCTTGGCTTGATTTCTCTAGGGAGGTCTGCAACCACATGCCTAAAATTAGTATTAAATTCATCAATGGTTTCATTCTCCATCTTCTTTATGTTATGGAGGGCAGCAAGCATATGTCTTAGTTCTTTATTTTCCCCCCATTTCTTCTTAAAACCCTCTAAGAATTCATTAAGAGTTTTATATGAATCATCACCAAGGTCGGAGTACCATTCCGTAGCATCATCCTCTAAGGATAAAGCAAAGAGCTTCATTTTGACATCTTCATGGTTGTGGGCAGCATCATTGCAGTAACTGACCAGGTGCTTATCAAAATTTTGGATGTGAGACTTGGCAGTGATGGCATTATTTCCCTGGAATATGGGGAGCTTCTTAATAGCATCATTCATAATGTCATGAGGACTACTTGCTATTTGAGAAAAGTCAAGGGGTTTGAAAAATTCCGTCATTTCTTAAGATTGGAAGGTATGACTCTCTATAAATATGTGATGGATATCTGAGAGGGATTGGTCTCCTAAATTTTCAATCTTTCTGTTATAAACCTTTCAGGATCTGGGAGAGGATTGAATAATTGTCGGTAGTTTCTTCGGGTAGAAATTATTGAAGGGATGTTAGACAGTGGAGTTGCCATATGGATCGAGTTTTAATTTTTATGTTTTCTAAAGACTAGATCAATCAATTTTTTTTATCTTTTTAGTTGTTTAGAAAAATGTTAAGCTAAGTCATACTCGGGAATAAAAATATTTATCCCCGGCAATGACACCAAAAAGTGTTGCTGCCTTTCACACACCTGGGTCATGTGGCAGAAATCTTCAAGCCACTCAGTGTGTCCTTGGGGGCAAGTCTAGAGTCAAGGCTGTCACCTTGTTCTTGACTCCTTCGTTTAGGCTCAACTCCTAATGAAGCCAATGGGGGTAGACCCTATTAAGTTACTAAGGAAAAATTATTTAGTATGGTGATGTTAAATTGAATGAGTTACTTAGGAGTTTGAAATTTAACCATAAACAACCATAGATGATAAGATACAAAATGAGTGCACGAAAGCACAATGCTGAGACACAATATATATATACATATATAGCAAGAAAATAGCCAGTGCCTTAAAATGGAGTCAATAGATAATCACTGTACTTGCATGTGCTTGGAGTGAACGTTTTTCAATTTCCTCTTGGTATATTTTAAGTTAATGTGAAATATGAGTTCATTAAAATTAGGCGAAGGGGTGGACTCCAGATATACCCGAGAGTACTTGGAGTATGTCCAAAACTAAACCTTCATGGCTACCCGCAAGGAATATGTGGGCTGAATGGATTCTCTGGGGCTATTGTTCATAATGCACCCATTAGGGTGTGACAGAGATCGGTGCCCTGAGGTCACTTTTCAGGAGTTCCCGCTTCCTTTGGGTATTTTTCCACCATAATGGTTTGATCTAGGTGTTGGATTTTCACTTGATGGTTTGTCAATTTGGGAGAGTGAATCCTAATTATTCTAGTCACTCAATTTATTTTGATACAGCTTGACTGATCGGATGAACCACAGCCAAGTCCAGAGTATACACACTGGAATCTTGTCAATTTTAGTAAATTTTGAGATGGGTGTTCTTGTTAAAAAGAAAACCCTCCAGGAACCTCTTTCGATCCAAGTGGATCTCAATCAGGGAATCAAGGAGGGGTTAATTTTATAATATTTGATGAAACAATTGATGAAAAGGAAAACACACTTATGCAATTCCGGTTTTCTAATTAGTCCTACCACGCATCTCTTTCCCCTTTCGGGTCAATCGGGAAGTCATGGGGTAAGTATTAAGATTACTTTGAAATATCAAATATGGAATATGGAAATGATAATAAATCAAATTATACTACTCTGCAGATTATAACTACACTAGATTGAAAAGAGATGAACAAAAAGTAAAAAATTGACACTGACGCAAATCCCCCCAGAGGGGATGGTGAATAGGCTCAAAAGAGCCTATTCGAAAGGACCTATTATTTTTATTAGCAGTGATTTAAAATATAATAAAATTGAAATTGATGCACTTTGGTCCTTGTTATCTGGGATCCAAAGGATTACAACAAGCTTGAATTAAAACACAGCGGTGGGGGAAGCTTCCGGGAAGCTCTGGTTCATCCAAGAGTCATAAATTTGGCAGAGTATCCTTCTATTTTATGTTAGAACTGCTAAAAAATAGTGAGAAATTAAAATCAAATGTCCCCAAACACACTTCAAAAGTTTTTTGGGTCACCATGCTAATTACCCAAAAAAAACTAAGTAAAAATTGTTAAACATGGGTAATCTAATTTCTGCAAAAAGGAACCAAGGAAAGAAAGATTTCCTTGGGATCTTGGCTTGCTGTTTGAGAATCCAATGAGATGTGCACTTTTATTGCAGAATTTAAATCTTTGAAGAACAAAAAAGGAAGCTACCTTATGAGCAAGCTTTAGATCTATGCTTTAGCTACTTGCAAAAGGGGAATTTCCTACACCTAGATCTATCTTTATGAACTGATATTCTTTATGAAATTATAGATATAAGTAGAAAAACTCTTATAAAATAGATATAACAATATATATTCAATTCTTAGAACTAGATCTGATCATAAGAGGAAGAGAAAGCTAACCGGAAGATTGATTTTAAAAGAAAGAAGGAACAGAAGGGGAAAGGCCCGTTGTTGAATGGATCTGCAATGGAAACTTGTTAGTGGAATACAGAGGGGCAATGGCTTCACAAATTTTTTGGATGTGTAGTGGAGTCAAACTAGATCCAGAGCTCATCCAATCCTTGCTACCTGAAAGTTAAACACACAATCCTGCACGAAACCTCATGAGATCTAGATATATATATGAAAAAGAGACAAGAATTACATGCAAATAAACTTATTAAACATGTATAATATAGATACTCAAACATATATGTTATGAGATATAGAAAAAAAAAGTAACCTTACTTGCCCAACTATACTCCTATTGATTCAGCTAAATCGTTCAAGCCAGACAGGGTTCAGATGCAGAAATTGAGAGAAAAGTCGGCAACATCAATAGCCGTAAGACAATGATTAATCCACACACATGAGAGAATTACACCATTTGGCCTTCAAATCTTCTTTATTCCAACAATCAAAAGATTACAATAGTATTACAATAGCAATCCCTTCCATCCAACTCTAACTAGCTTGGAAGAGGACGGTTATGCTTGGATATATACAAAAACTAGGAGATCTAGCCTAGGGGGGTGCAAATCCCAAGGAGATAGATCAAATCAGCTGATGGAGATTCAATCAATGCAGATATGAAGCTGAATTGAGCCTACTTGTCAACCGGGGGGCTGATTGAGCTGACACATCAACCCATAAATCAACACATCAGTCCATAGAGCATCCAGGAGAGTCCACACGTGTGGAGGAGAGAGAGAGGGCACAATTCCCCATAAAATCTACTGAAGATCAACTCTGGATCTGATTTGATCACCTCCTTCAGTCAAGTATTTGTCAGATCCAGTCATTCTAGTTCAGATCTGACTGATTTCAATCAAATCGGCTAAGAATCTACTAATCTATGATTCTGGATTTGCTCCATTATTCATCAATTTATTAATTAAAATAATCAATAAATGATTTTTTGGGGATTTTTGACCTGGGTGATGGAAAATCACTCAAAACTAGGAAATAGTGGGTCCATGGGTTTACATGGTGCTCTTAGCTTGAAAATGAGCACCTACATGACTGAAACTGATTATTTGGCCCACTTTTATTACAAAATCAATTTTTCCAATTAAACTATTAAAAAATAGTCTAAGTTTTGGAAAAATTATATTTTAATAAAAAACACTGAAAAAACTAAAAATTTGAAAAATTGAAAAAACCTAGCGGGACTTAGACATGTTCATATGACTCGACCATGATGCCTAGCATGTTTATACATTGACACATAGAATCTAATAACCTCAATAGGCCAAAATTCCAAGCCGACCACCCCAATGTTGGAGGTATGGAGTGAGAAACTCATAAATTATTAGTCGTTTATTCAACAACCAATAATAACCAAGGGAAAAAACAACCTGGGCTGATCGGATTGACAAATAAAGTCTAAGAGAGAGAGTCTTTTACATAAACTATCATTCTAGAACATTTATTACAACTCCCCCATGGGGTATGAACATGTGATATAGTACAACAAGAACTTCCCAGAAGTACTTCCAAAGGTTTTCTGAAGTCCGTGTTAGTTTTTCATCACATTAAGCTAGCATTAAGATCTTAGGATCTTTTCACTGAGAGAATAACAAGTACAGCAATAAAACATAAGCACGTCACAAGAGACAAGAGACACAAAGAGTTTTCCTTGGGGAAACCATAAAGGAGAAAACCCCGCAACTTCCTCTAAGATAGAATCAACACCAAAACAGTAAGAGATCTCTCAAAACAGTAGTAGTCTTCTGTCTTT
>LPNX011210921.1:250442-290615 GCA_001517045.1 Pseudotsuga menziesii | reverse complement strand
GAAATTTAGAAATGGTTAATGGAATAAATGCATTACATAAATGCATATGGCAAAGATCCGTTGAAATATAGCAAAAATAAATTCAAATAAGAAAAAAAAATAATAATAATGATAATAATTTTACATTATGAAAATGATATAAATAACGGGGTAGGGTTTGGAGGAAGGGGCTTTTTACCCTAATGTTGGACGGATGAGAGAAGGGAGAAGCGGATGGTGGCTGTAGAGAGTTTGGCTTATCAGTGTGAACAGGGTTGGGAGGCCCTTGGAGAGATTCTACACACTTGATCGTGCTTGGGTACTTCTTCCTGCAACCCCATTCAGCTCGGGGGTCCTTGGGGAAGAAGAGTACCCATTGGAATGGTAGGGAGGTCAACCGGTGGATCATTGGTGATTGGGAACTGATCGACGTTCGTGGGAACCAGACAAGTTCGTGGTGCGACAACCTCAGAAAGAACAGTCCGGCACAAAGAAACTCAGGTTTTTTTTATTTTTATGGATTGTTAGATTGTCATTATGATTTCTATTGCCGAAATGTATTGTTGAAGATCTATAACTTGGCCCTTGTACTTTATTGAAGATATGGGTTTATATTTGAGATTTATATTTTGTATTTAATATAGATCTTGATTTATATTTCAGACCTGTATTGTACTTTATTTCAGATCTATATTGTATTTTATTTAGATCTGTATTTGCATTTTAACATAGATCCTGATTTTTATTTCACATCTGTGTTATATTTTATTTAGATCTCGGTTGTATTCCTGCGTTCTGGTAATGTATAGATCTGGAGATTTCTTCCTCTATTGCCAACGTTTTCTATTTCCAATTCATTGAGATCTGAAAAAAATTTGATACTCCATTGCCAAGTTTTGAGTAGATTTGATGCTCCTTTGTCTGCGTTTTACTTTTGCATTGCCAGCGATTTGCTTTTATCCTTATGCCAGGTCTGCGATTGCTTTATCCTTATGCCAAGTATGCATTTCGAAATTGACCCTCAGTATTGATTTCCCAGCCTGTGGTTTTGCATGTGACCTCCACTTTTGACTTCCAACTCTGGCTATTTGCATATGAACTCTTGATTTAATTATCCCAGCCTACGCGTGTATTCTGTCCTTAGAATAAGTTGAATCTGCACTTATGGTTGATTCCAAGTCTGTCGATGCAGTCCTTTCATGGCAGAAGGTTTGGATCCGAAACCAAACATTAGCCTTAAAACCACACATGCCATTCTTCGGCCAGGGAACAAGACCCTTGCCGCGTCCTGGACTAAGCATGTATTTATTTTTTTTAATGTTATTTATGTGGATTACATATATAAATTTATATATATCAGCATGCATCTTCTTATCGACCTCATATTATGGTTATATAATTGTTATCTCAGGAAAAGCTCAATTAATATGTCAGACATATTCATGTAGCTTATTCTGAAAATATATGATTGTTGCCAGTCCATTGCCTTCACAGCAAGATAGCATAAATGGGAGTGAATGTCTTTTAATAATAAGAGAGTCTTGAAACATTATTTCAATAGAGGTTATTAGATCTAAAATAATCTCAGATTCAATGACCTCTCTGCACTTTGTCCTAATAGGAAAGTCGGTTACCTGTGGAAGATACGATCCTACATTCTTACACAATGATATCATAAGCTTGATTTTTCTTTTGCATCTGTTGGGCCTGTGTTTGGATATCACTAAATTTGGCTGTAGGTAGGTAGTTTGAATAATACACAACCTTGGTTATGCATTCATCTAAATGATTTCAGATAGATTTCAGAGCAAAATGGGTACTGTGCAAAGCTTGATCTTTTAAAAGAATTTTGCATCTTTTACATCTGTTGTGCTGTGTTTGGATGGATGCCACCAAATTTGATTGCAGGTAGCAGGGAGTTTGGAACTCATAAACTAATTAATAAATTCATCTAAATAATTTATTATCCATGAAATAGTTTGATCTTTCTTCGTGTAGAAGCTACAGATTATCATAATTAGTTTCTATAGATACAGAGTTCTATAGAAATTATGTTTTATCATAAACTACTCCATCATATTTGACACTCTCGGTCTGTTCGTTAATTCAGGCCAGATATTTACTTGTACCAAAAGTTTTATTTCTTTATTGGAAATGCCATCAAATCTTCAAAATTATCTGTGTTATTTTATTTATTTTTATAAACACACAGTGACATCACATGTTTACAAGCCATTAGCATAATCTAAACAATAGTAAAGTAGAAAATAATTTTCTTCATCGATTAAAAAGATATTAAAAATAAAAAATAAAGTAGAAAAGTATTTTCTTAATCTATTAATAAGTAAAAATGAAAAATAGAACTCTTATTATGAGCTTTGTCACTCTTGAATGAGGTTTTTTTTTATGGTCAAGGATTCACTTTCTCAACACAACGAAATATACTGTAGCATTTAAAATTGTTTTTTTTTTATGGTCAAGAGTTTATCACATGTAAGTAAATAATGTGTATTCAAAATTGTTTTTTTTTTTAAGTTATAAATTTGTATTTCTCAAATCTAAGGAATGTTCAAGAATGATAGTATTAAATAAGATTTTATCTTATTAAATAAGATTCATAATTTTATATTTTTGGTAAGAGCTTTTAGGTCAATGACTCAAAAAAATATAAAGACATGTTCTTTATAAAAACAAAGAAATATAAAAGAAACTCGGTGTATGGAATTTAAATATATAAAAAAAATGTGCGTATTTTCCTTACCATGAGGTTGAAGGTCGTTATAGCAAGCCCCACTCATTTTCTCATAAAGAAGGATCCAAGTAGAACGTAATTGCATAATCTAATTTAAAAGAATAGCTTTACATATTGATTTGTGATAGTTAAAAGGAGAAAGATAATCAAAGCAACTAAGTTTATGTATGAAGGCGAGACTTGGAAAGTGTTCCACCACGGATAAAGGGATACCCTCTTCTTAGAAAATTAGCTTGAAAATATCTCTTTATATACAAGACTTCAAAAGATATAGGCTTGAAATGAATAAACTTACCCCAAAGTACCATCAACTAAGGATCATGGATCCCCTATCAATTAAAGGTTTGATAAATAAATGGAATTGTAGAATCGATTGTAATCGATTTTACAATAATTAATAGTTCAATCTTTTACCCCAATGCAAATGATTATCAAATTAAGAAATCCAAGCCTAATCAAGCAAAATAAAACAAAAGCAATCTAATCTAAATAAATCAAAGAAAACAAAGATTTATGACTAACATATGATGTGGAAGAATTTGTTTAGAATTTTGTTGTAGAAAATAATTTAATAGTATTGTTCACCATATGAGATATTGAGCCAATTGAAGCCCCTTTATTTAAAAAACTAAATTCAAAGAAATGTACAATAATTGTAAAACTAGGCCTTAACAAATTGTCTCATGCGAACAAAAGAATGATTTGTTTGTCGTGTTTGTAGAATCGAAAAAGAATAATTACATCAATTCATATATAAAAATGTGTTGAATCTGTTAATTGAATTGATTATAATAAAACTCTAAAATAAAATTATTCTCTTACAGTTGAAGAATTACGATCAACATTTGTTGTTTCACATAAAGTTGTTTAGGACAATAAGGCCTCTTTGATTAAAAAGTATGTACAGAAAGGAACTAAACTATTTTTTCCCAATATGCAACAAAAAATATGTAAAAACCCCCTTTCAAGTGGATATTAGAAAAGATAAAAAATTCACATGACATTAAGATGTTGTAGTTTTAATTATCTTGTCTTATGTCAAAATGTTCTTGCTCTTAAAACTTGAAATTAATCGATTCAAAATATTTCATGACAAGACCATTATATTTTAAAACTGAAGAGATAATTCAAACAGGAATGCCTTGAACCAACAATAAGTGAGAGCATGAATAAAGAGAAAGAGGATAAAAATACTTCCTTGAATGCATCTGAAGAAGCGTCGCTTCCACCTTGGACTTGGCTTGTTCTCGCAAATATTTTATTCAACGAAAACCAAAAGAGTAATCTAATTACTAAAGAAATGAACAAAACTAATATATCCTACAGCTACTCCTAAACTACTCTAAAAAATAAACACAACTAAGTATAATCGAATTTCCAATGCAACCATGAAAGGATATGGAATACTGCAAAAAAGAAGAAGAGAATAATCAGAAAGCATGATACGAATGCTTGCAAATACAAAGGAAAAAGGAATGAATTAAAGCAAATAAGATGATATTTATGTACAAATAAAGAGAATGGATCCTTACCATTTTTATATACAAATGATGAAAATAGAGTTTTATCATAATGATGAAATCTTGCTAAGAAATATTTATCAAGCCAATCAGCGACCCATCATGGTATGTACAATGAAATCAAAAGAATGACATAAAGAGTTCGAAAGATTTATGCAATGAAATGGATTATTTGAAAGAAAATCAACATCAGTATTATAAGAATCTGAAGCTTCTTCTTGAACAATTTTCTCCTTAGAAATTTTTTCTTGAATAAGATCAACAAAAGCACACCCACTTTGTTCCAACTTATTATCGTAAAAATCATCATAAATTGGTTGACTAAATTGGAAATTCTCAAAGAGATCAAATTTCCTATGGTTATTTACTTGAGAAGAATTAAAGATATGAGATGTTATAAATGTAGAACTAGTATCATTAGGATTCTCACAAGAATTTTCTCTATCAAGCAATTGATTGTAAGAAGAAAATGTTTCTTTATTGAATGATGAATCATAAAAGTAAGAATCCCAGAAATTACCCTTAGAAATTTCATTTACTTCCAGCAAAGAAGAATGACAAGAATACATAGATTGATGACAAGGATACAAATCTTCTCGATCTTCTTCATGTATTTTATTATCAACCTGTACCTCTTTAAGACTTAAAAATGGAGAATTAGAATCTAGAATATATGATTGAATGCCATTGTTATCAAATAAATCATGATACATAGACAAATACGAAGAGGAAATAAGTGCTTGAAATTCATCTCTTTGTAGAGTATTTTTAGATCGAGATTCCTTAATAGGAATTTTCTCTTCAAAAGAGATGTATAAAAGGTTTCAAATCAGAATCGCTTCTTCTTGTAATGTAGTATCATCATTTTGTGAATATGTTCTCCTACAGAATTACGTAGGTCATAAAATGGTAACTAGGAAAACATATCACAAATTTCAGAACAATTAGTTGATTCAAGATCTATTAAAGGTTTAACAAAATAATAAATATTAGAATCTTGAAGCTCTTAATTGTTCAATATTATGATTAGAACTATTCTCTTGTGCTTTAGAAGAATATTCAATAGAAAAATGATCTCCTTCATGATTAGTTAGAATTTTAATTTCATATGAAATAGACATGGGCATATCAACATTTAATTCATCTGAATCATCATATTGATTATGATCTATCACGTGCCCCAAATTGCAAAAACATTTTATGTTTTAAGAAACATTATGTTATATTTTTATCATAAAGTTTGTAATTAATGACCAAGTGGGATCAACGATAATTGAATGTAATTGCTCAATATTTTATTAATTAATAAATGAAAGATGAGACAACAACTTAAGGAAGTTGTTAAATGAGTGTTTTACTGGTCACTTGGTGGAATAGGCTGGGTTGAGAGCAGATTAACATTTGGGAGCATCCTCAAACTACTTCTAGCTGTTGCAGGAGGCAACTTCCCTATTTTTGTGGTCATGTTCCCTAAGAAAGTGGAACAAGAGAAAGTGACTCATTAAGTGAAAATTGACCCAAAATACCTAGGCATGCTAATAAAACTTTCCATTGAATTTAGCTAAGGCTACTCATTCTTCACTTTTTAAAATTCTAAGTGAATTTAGTGCACAAGAAAATTCGATGGAGGGGACTAGCAGAAGTTTGTTTTGAGTGAAAAGTGTTGAAGTTCTGAACTAGTGCAGCTATTTTAAGCTGAGTTCATACTACTACAAGCTAGATAGATTACTATTGAATACTCAGTATAGTTGCAGAGGTTTACTAAACCAAATCTCTCACCTAGTACTTCAACTAGGTGGACCAGTAGACAGGCGCGGGGGTCCTGAGATTTGCAGTTCAACTATCTCCAGGAGTTGGTTGGGAGGAATAGGTTCCTTAAGTTCTTGTCTCCTCTTCTACATTTCCAGGTTCTACATGTTCTTTCTAATTTTTGTTTGCATATTTAGGATCAAGAAGGATTGAGCTTAGGGAGTAATATGTTATGCTTCTGTTCTTTTGTTATTAGAATTATTGAATGAAATCTTTTACTGTGAAAGGATAGTCAAATTCAGGACTAGATACATATTAAGATAAATGATTAGAGAAATTTTCAATTTTACTGATAGATAATAAAAAAATATAACTGTATTTTTCCACACCTTCTTGAAGGTTGTACTCTAGTACACTAGGTTAGATTAAATTTTGATAGATAATCAATTGAAGTATGCTGGAATGTGTTTATTTACCTTTTATGGGTTTTATAGGGTTCATTAGAAGAAATATTTTCTATTTCAGAAATTTTCCTTAGACAGAGTACATTATTATAAAAATAAACAAAACTGTCTCCCAAAAGAATAAAAAATAAATATACATTCTATGCTCTTATTTACACAGTAAATAGATTAGTTGCTATAAGCCTATTTATTGTAAATATACATAGGAATTAAAAACATTATAAGTATAGAAATATTCTCAGCTTGATTCCTATTATAAGTATTAATACTTAGTTTTGTTATAGGGTAATAATGATTTTCATATCTCCTTGTGAGATAAAGATCATGGAAGATTAGGTTGGCTAGGATTTTTAGGAATGATGTTTTCATTCTTTACACAAGCAATAATACTATTGATTAATGATATAATGTTCTTATTATTGTATTTCTACCTAGTAAGTACTTAAACAGTTAATAGACTGTCTAGTGCACTAAATCTTTAATTTCATGTCTGAATATCAATCATTATACCTTATGAATATACCTAGATTTAGGTTTTTCCTAGTTTACTTAACATTTGTATATTATTGAGACAAACACTTATGAATTACCATGATATCAAGAAATAAGGTATCGACTGACTTGGTATACAAATTATCTTTCTCTAGAATGGTATACAGGACCTATACTGATAGTAAATAAATGAAAGTTTGATGTATCAGTTATAGTCGAAGTTAGATAGAAAACATCTAGTTTTATGATCAGGTTTCCAATTACTTATGTTTACATGAAATTAAATAAAACGTAAATATATAGTTCAACGATACCTCCATAATTTGATCAAAGCTGTAAAATAAACTATTATACTAGCATTTTATTATATGCTAGTTGAGATAGTAATCTCGATCTGGAAACTGGTTACACAACGTCTTACCTGTAAAAGAAGCATCACTTCACTGCATTCGATAAAAATCTAAGTAAGCCTTCGACTCAACTAAAGTTCCTTCATATTTTCACAAACAGTAAAACAAACTTTAGCACTTAGTAATTAAACAGATGTTCCAATTCATGTTGTTCCAAAACGTAACACGCTAAATCAAATCTTTAATAATGATTTATGGAAGCAAATATTTAAGTGTGTAGATCTAAAATTTAATAAAGGAATCAGTTCTAGTTTAATCCGGATTATGTTAACTGTTAACAGTTAAATGTTCCTCAGTAGTGAAGATTGAAAACATTTAATGTCATAGAATTTTTTTTAAATTTTTACGAATTTTTGGAGTATTACATGTGCTATCAGAGCACACGTTCAGACACGAGGCCTAAATGCGGCTCAACCTGTATAGACAAACAGTAAATTAAATGCATGCATACTGATTATTATTTTTCTTTTTGAAATGTTCTTACCAGAGAAATTTTTTTTTTCTGAGTTAAAACTACAGGTATGGAAAGACTCGAGGAATATGCAAATGAGGGTTCCCCATTTAATGAACAAAATAATTCTAAAAGAGAACTAGTTCGGGAAGAAATAACTAATAATTCTTCGAAATTATTACAAACTCTTAAAGAATTAAGAACTGAGATGGAAACAGTTAAAAAGAAAAATGAAAGAATTATGAGAGCTCAAGAGGAGTTGAACCAGATACCGATGGAAAAATTTCAGAGTGAAGAAAAAGATAAATAGATAGGATCTGAAGATATGACCTACCAACACAAAAGTAAAAAGTCTAAACAGTCTAAAATTGAAAGTAGTTCGTCCTTTGAAATTTATGGAGGCTCACATAGGAAGAATCGTAAGTACACTAGTGATAGTAGTGAAGATAACTATCATTCAAGAAAAAAAATTAAGCCTTATGAAGAAATTCAGGATAATTTAAGAAGATAAAACCACCAACTTTCAATGGTGAAACTAAGAAAGGAGAAGAAGCTGAATCATGGTTTTCTAGGATGAAGAAGTATTTCCAAATCTATAATTACTCTAATAAAATAAAAGCAAGAATGTCCATTTGCAATTTAACTGGGAAGGCAGATATTTGGTGGGAGGATTTAAAATGAGTAAAAGGTATTAGGGAATAGAAAATTAACTGTAGTAACTTTCAGAAATAATTTAAAAATAATTTCTTGTCAGAATAGTACTACGAAGAGTGAGCTAAGGAATTTTATGAACTGAAGCTGGGAACTATGAACATGAAAGAATTAAACAATAAATTTTTAAGTTTACTACGTTACGTGCCTTACAATGTGGATGAGAATCCTAAGGTACAGTGGTTTCTAAGTTGTTTACATTTTCACATAAAAGATAGAATTGAATACAATAATCCAAAAACCCTTGAGGAGGCTATGCGAAAGGAAAATTTTTGCTATGAGCAGAACCGCAAAAAGGAAAGTATGTCAAACTAGAAGGCTAATATGTCTAATAATTTTGAACAAAAGAAGAAGGGGTTCGTATCTAACAGTAGTTTTAGGAATAATAACACACGTAATTTTCCTAATAAGAATTTCCAAGGAAATAACGGTAATTCATAGTTGAACCCTAATGGCCCTAGAAATAAAGAACCTGCTAATAATCACAACAATTACACTAAGAATAATGAACGTAAAGAACTAGTAAAATGTTGGGAGTGTAATGGGCCTCATTATGCATCATTTTTCCCTAACAGAAAGAAGACTGTCAGCAACATACATACGGTGCAGGAGGAGATGACTGTTGGTGATTTAGCAAGGACAATGCCTAGGATCAACGCAACACTGGAAAACAAGTAAGAGGATTATCAAACTTCCATGGTGGGAGTAGAAGGTAAGTTGAATCAAACACCTATTTCTATCTTAATTGACCCAGGGGCTAGCCTGAGTTACATTTCTCCTGATTTAGTAGAAAAATGCAAGTTATTAGTAGAAAAGTTTGCAAAATCATGGTTAGTTCAACTATCTACTGGAGCAAAAAGAAAAGTGATTAGTTTTGTAAAAGATTACACTGAAAGTATGGATCAGTTTGAAAACTCTTTGAAGATTAATGTACTTCTTTTAGGCTCTTATGACATGGTAATTGGTATGGACTGGTTAGAACAACATAGAGTAGTTCTAAACTGTTTTGATAAAACTTTTACTTGCATAAATAATGAAGGAGAAACAGTAACCATAACAGGAATCCCTAGGAAAACAACTATCAGACAAATTTTTGCTTTGCAATTAAAGAGAGATGTTCGAAAGGGTTGTAAAGCCTTTGCTATAACTGTAATTAATGAAGAACATACTAATAATGAAGATAAACTAAAACTGGAGGATATTCCAATATTAAGTGGGTATTTGGATGTATTTCCGGAATAAATTCTGGGACTGCCTCCGAAAAGGGAGTTAGACTTCACTATTGAGTTGGTACCTGGTACAACTCCCATCTCGAAAGCCCCTTATCGGATGAATATATTGGAACTAAATGAATTAAAATCACAGTTAAAGGAACTTATTGATAAGAAGTATATTAGACCCAGTGTGTCTCCTTGAGGAGCACCTATTATTTTCGTTAAAAAGAAGGACGGTACTCTATGCTTATGCATTGATTATCATCAACCTAATAAAATGACTATTAAGAATAGATACCCGTTGCCCCACATAGATGATATATTTTATTAACTTCGTGGAGCAAATTTATTTTCAAAGATTGATTTACGATCTAGTTATCACCGGGTCCAAATCAAAGATGAAGACATTTTTAAAACAGCTTTTAGGACCAGATACGGTCATTATGAGTTTGTTGTTATGCCATTTCAGCTTACTAATGCCCCAGCTGTCTTCATGTGCTTAATGAATAATTTATTGCATAAGTACCTTGATAAATTTGTGGTGGTATTCATTGAAGACATTCTAATTTATTCTAATTCTGAAGAAGAACATGAGGAACACTTAAAAATTGTTTTACAAGAATTGCGAGAACATCAGCTTTATGCTAAATTTAGTAAGTGTGATTTCTTTAAGGATAAAATACAGTACTTGGGACATGTAGTAACTAAAGAAGGAATTTCAGTTGATCCAGAAAAGATAAAAGCAATTCAAGAACGGCCAGTCCCAAAAGGTGTGACTGATGTACGGTCATTCATGGGGATTACTGACTACTATTGAAGATTCATTGAAGGGTTCTCAAGAATTTCAAATCCCATAACTTGTTTACAGAAGAAAGGGAAGAAATTCGAGTGGAATCAAAAGTGTGAAGAAAGTTTTAAAAAGTTAAAAACATTACTAACTACTACACCAATATTAATAATTGTTGATCCTAATAAAGACTTTATAGTATGCACTGATACATGCAACAACTTTCTAGGAGGAGTTTTAACTCAAGAAGGACACGTAATTGCATATGAGTGTAGGAAGCTTGAGATTCATGACAAAAACTATGCAACCTATGATTTAGATTTGGCTTCCATCATACTTCTTTGAAGATGTGGTGCCATCACTTAATCGAAAGAAAATTTATATTAATGACAGATAATAAAGGATTAAAATATTTATTGGATCAACCCAATTTAAATGCAAGGAAATCTAGGTGGCTAGCTTTCCTTAGCGAGTATGATTTTGAAATCCAACATATTAAGTGAAAATAAAATAAGGTTGCTGATGCTCTAAGTAGAAATGAAAGGATAAATTTTGTAGCAGCAATCACCACTTACAAAACAAATTTAGAAGAACAACTAGAGGGAGGAGTAAAATTGGATGAAAATGATCAGAAACTACATGTAAAAGTAATAGAAAATTTAACTAAAAGTTTAAGTACAAGGTATAGTCTAAATGAAAAATTATTATTACTATATAAAGACGGGTTGTATATACCTAATGTACCTAATATTAAGCTACTGATTTTAAATGAAATTCGTAAGACTCGTTACTCAGGACATCTTGGTTATCAAAAGACTATAACCATGTTACAGAAGGATTATTTTTGGCTAAACATGAAGAATGAACTGCCAGAATACATTGCCAAGTGTTTGGAGTGTCAACAAGTTAAGACTGAACACCAGCATCCAACCAGTTTACTACAACCATTACCTATCCCTAGCTGGAAGTGGGAAATAATCAGTCTTGATTTTATTATAGGTCTACCTAGAAATCAAAATCTGAATGACTCAATAATGGTAGTCGTTGATAAACTTAGTAAAGAAGCTCATTTTATACCTATAAAGACCACCTACAAGGATGCTAATATTGCTGATATATTCATAAAACAAATATTTTGTTTACATGGGAAACCGAAAGTTATAATTTCAGACAGAGACCCTAAGTTTACGGGTAATTTCTAGAAGTCTTTGTTTAAAGGCCTGAATACTACTTTAAATTTCAGTACCTCTTTTCATCCCCAGACGGATGGACAGACTAAAAGGGTGAATCAAGTGTTGGAAGATATGCTCAGAATGTAAGTTAAGGAACAACCAGGTAAGTGGAAAGATTACTTACACCTAGTATATTTTTCTTACAACAATCACTACCAAGCTTCAACAAGATACAGTCCATAAGTATCAATTAATAATACTTGAATAAATTAAACCAAATTTAAAAATAAAAGAAGTAAAAGTGACCTTAACACTTAATAACAATAGAGTGATCTTTCTTTACATAAAGAATATATTTTCCAAGATGCTCTTTTAATTAATTGAAGAAGGGAAAACAAAATTTTGGCGAGGTCGCCGAAACAAGTTGTGAAACCAATTTTTGCAAAGTGACGCATGAAACCAACTTGGATAATATCAATATAGATCATGGAAGCATTATTAAATAACTAGGAATCCAAAGGAACCAAAGGGAACATATGAGTAAGATCACCAAATCTTCATCTCATGAGAGCCAAGCCAAAGAAAAGTAGTGCAAAAGGTGAAATATCCAGGAAAGAAAACCATGAAATTACCCTTTTAAACCTAGAGAGGAAAACCAAAGCTAAATATTTACAAAATTATAATGGGGGTCCCTTTATTTTGTGAAATCAAGGGGATTTGTTGGGGTTCTAACAAGAATTATAAATACAGAACCATGAGTGTGGAGGATCTGATTTGTTGCAGAAAATGACAAATGCGGAAGAAGATAAATGGCAAAGATGTGTTGAAAAAATTCGGGATTACTCAGTGATTGGACTTATTGTCTGTCATAAGGCATCGAATGGATTTATTAGTTGTGGAAATGGACCTTCAGGAATATGATCATGTAAATGGTTTAAGGACAGAGATTTTGTAATTTCCCCTTTTTGTAATTTTTTTAAAATGCCCAATTTTCCAAATTTTTCATGATTTTGGCTCTTGACTAGTTTTGATGTCTAGCCCTCCAAATTGACCCAAATGCTTCCAAATTTTCTCTGAAGGTACATGAATGATAATATAACTTAAATATCATTCTAATTTATGTTTTTTTACCTCCCAATTACTTCTGAAAACTTGTTTAATGTTCTGTTCAAAGTAGGAGTCTTTACTAGCAAATTGGGGCTCCAATTCCCCTTGGGTAATTGCTGGAAATGGCTTCACAAATGATCCCAAAGTAACTTTAATTTATGAACATAGGATGGGTATGTGTAATGTAACTTTTCAAAGTCTCATATGCATCATGGTTCAGTTTATGCAGGCTGTTATGACTCCTTCGAAAATAACTCCCAAGTCACAATTTCGACCCTTAGGGAAAATGCACCAAATCTTCTCCCAATGCAATAAAAATGAGTAAAATGGCCTCCAATTCTTAAGTAATAAACATGAAACTTTAAATACACATTATTTACATTCCATCCATAATAAATTTATCAGATATGCATTTCTCCATTCGAAATAATAAGCATTAGCATGGCATATATCAAAATGGAGTGGAAATGGTCATTGTTTGCTCATTAAAAGTCATTTTGACATACAACTCTTGGGAATTTCGAATTGAAAATTTATAAGAATGAATAAAATATCATATTTAACTGATTAAAATTATAAATAGACAATTAAAGTCTCTCCCAATTCAAAATCATCAGCATTACAATGGTTCACAACGAGATAGTGGGGAAATGACACTATTTCTTCATTGTTCAACATTTTTACATGAATTATTTTGGGTATTTCAAACGAAGAGTATTTTGAACATGAAATAGAGAGCATATACATCAGCACATAGTATAATTTTCATTATAATCTTCCCCAAAGAGATCAATAGCTCACACAAAGCGCAAGCCCTCCATTGGCATGAATATGGTGTGAAAACTGGAAATAGTTGAGAGAGAGTGCTGCCATAGAAGAATACACATGATTTCTTGTATCTTACACCTGAAAATAAGACTCCATTAAATCTCCATGAAATACCTGATTTTCCTTTCCAAACACCAACTAGGATGGGAATCTTTCACCCTCGAAATTGGCTTAAGCAAGAAAACTAGTCATCCACTAGCTCTCACATTTCACAAATGACAATTTCAAAAATGAGCAAAATCCTCTTCTCATGGATGATACATATCTTTTATAAAAATTATTAGTCTTCTAAGGTTCCAAATCCATCCATAAACCAAATCCAAGTCGATTTGGTGTGGCTTTTCATGTTATGCCATGTGGCCTCTCTCTTCACCTTCCCTCTTCTCTCAAATTTGAGTAGGAGCCTCTTGGCCTTATCCAACTCCCAAATTCGACCTCTAAGATGCTATATTCAGTATTGATATGTAAGTATGTCAGTATTTCAGCCTTCAGATCTGACTTGTGTCATAAATATCATAGAATCTCCATCATTGGTGTCATAGATGTCATAAATGTAAGGGGAATCTAGCCAAGTGTCCATAAAACCCTCATTTGGCTCTTTCTCTCCCATGTAAGTTACAATTCATCCCAAATTTGACCTATGAAGTATATGGAAAATTATATTAACCTTATAATCTATCCAAAAACATTATGCTTCCCATATATTTGAATTTGCAAGAGAAAGATACCATTTAACATAGGACCTCTAGCTAGTGTGGGCCCCATAGTCTCCAAATGTCTTCATGCACCATTGCCACTTCCATTTTCTCTTTTATTTATTTAATAATATACATTATTAAATATTTATCCCCTTATAGTGTTTAAACATCATTTATTATCCCCCTATTCCAAATCTCAAAGCTTCCACCCCCAACCTAGGAAACTAGTGATTTCCTCATTGGCAATTATTTGACCTTTAGCATCCATTTGACAACTTTCATGAATATGAAAAATGTGATTTGGCCATTGTGACCCAATGAAAAATTTGGGACATTACAAATCCTCCCTTCCCAATATTTCTTGTCCTCAAGCAATTTCAAACATGGTTGTTGAAGAACCTGCTTTCTGTATGATTCTTTGAAGTTGCCACTAAGTTTCCCACTTTGAGTCTTTGAGATTACATGAATATTTAGGAGAGGAACCACCATGCTTGCTGCTGCACTACTCTTATTAACATCACATTATTAAGTGGGGAATCCATCTCCCATATTTCTTGTTTCCCAAAGAATTTGAAATCAATGGGACTAAAAACTATACCAGGGTCCCATTGCTTGCATTGCACTCTAATAATTAAAAGTGCTCTCCAACCCATACCATTTGGAAAGAGAATTCTTGGATCCCATTTTCTTGTATGCATTCTTCCAAACATCATGAGTGCATAATATATATCATCAAAGTATATAACAACATAATAAGAATGTACATCAAGGAGGTGCCTCACCAAGAAATCATGAAAGTGATTATACATCCCAGTGAGTAGACTACCATTTGCTAAGTACATACATGCTTTAAGTGACCAATCAAAGTAGAAGTTTTAATGATCATCTTTGCATAGCATAGAATGGTTTTCTCTCTATGGCCGATTTCTCTTCAAACCTTTGGTGAACATGTACTTCAAATATTGTGATGTGACAAAGCTTTAATAGCTTGGGACTTTAATTTTGAGATTTAACAATACTTGCAATTCGATTTAAATCTTCCATATGTGGCGATGTTTCATCCTTGCAAAACAAAATCTATTTGTGAAAACCTTTCATATTATTCCCTTTAAGAAAAAGGAAACAAC
Source organism: Pseudotsuga menziesii (assembly GCA_001517045.1). Lineage (NCBI taxonomy): Eukaryota > Viridiplantae > Streptophyta > Pinopsida > Pinales > Pinaceae > Pseudotsuga > Pseudotsuga menziesii. The sequence continues at coordinate 275,154 of LPNX011210921.1, read as the reverse complement.
AGTAATCTCGTAATTGCAGAAATTTATTTATATTGTATGAATTAAAGCTATAACAAAATGTGATTTAATTAATACTTTAATCATTTAGAAAACCACTTTGCATCACTTATAAATGAAATAATTTAATTTCATAATAATGTCGAGAAAACTTTTCTTCCAAAATAAGGCTGAAAGTGTATCAATAGGATACTATTAGAGGTATAAAAAAAGGCATAAGTATCAATTAACAATACTTAATAAAGTAAACCAAATTTAAAAATAAAAGAAGTAAAAGTGACCTTAACACTTAATGAAAATAGAGTGATCTTTCTTTACATAAAGAATATATTTGCCTACATGCTTTTTTAATTAATTGAAGAAGGAAAAAAGAAATTTTGTTGAGGATGTAGAAACAAGATGTGAAACCAATTTTTGTAAAGTGAGGCATGAAACCAACTTGGATAAGATCAATATAGATCATGGAAGCATTATTAAATAACCAGGAATCCAAAGGACCCAAAGGGCACATATGAGTCAGATCACCAAATCTTCATCTCATGAGAGCCAAGCCAAAGAAAATAGTGCAAAAGGTTAAATATCAAAGAAAGAAAACCATGAAATTACCCTTTTAAACCTAGAGAGGAAAACCAAAGCTAACTATTTACAAAATTCTAATGGGGTACCTTTATTTTGTGAAATCGAGGGGAGTTGTTGGGTGCCAACAAATGGAGACATGCTGAGACAGAGCAGTTATCTATGCCTTGGAAAAATAGTATTTGTATGTATATAAAGGGGTGAAAGATGAGGCTTTTACCAAGAATAAAACTTTCACTAAATCATGTGTACCACATTAACGAGTCAACCTTTCAAGGGTATACCCATCCATAATTGATTTTTAATTATGCCCTTGTAACTATCAATTCGAATGCAAAGAAAAATACTAATTAATTAAATTTCCAACAAAATATGTTGTTCATTGAAACATGCTCTAAACAAAAAATTCGTGATGACTAGAAGATGTTATCTTGGTGTTTTACCTCTAATACCACAGGCATGGCCCTGCTGTTAGCAGACATCTATAGCCTCAATGGGGTTACCTTTTAACTCAATAAGTTACTTGTATCCCATACATTAGTTAAATGTGTGAAGCTTATCAATCCTTGTTAAAGATTTGCATTCCTAGAAAGAAGTTGGAAACCACTATCTCGACTTGGTGACATTGTCATTCACATCGACTTACAGATAATGAGCGGGTTGGCTCGTGATGAGACCCCCGTCTTGAAACCATTTTAGCGGCTACAAGCCATTATCTTGGTCTGATGGCCAGATATTAATAAATTCATTCCATAAGAAGGTATGATCATGAACAAGTCGACTTGTAAAAAGACCTCATGTTTCCCAACTTACTCCTAGAGATGTTAAAGAAAAGGATTGGGCTACGTTTAATGTTAATCTCATAAGAGATTTCTTAATGGATGGGGAAGCCACTATACTCCTTAAGAGAGTGGGATGGCGTTAAGAGGTTTGAGATGATAACAATGCAAGCCCCACTCATTTTCTCGTAAAGAAGGTTCCAAGTAGAACGTAATTACATAATCTAATTTAAAAGAATAGCTTTGCATATTGATTTGTGATAGTTAAAAGAAGAAATATAATCAAAGAAACTAGTTTACATATGAAGGAGAGACTTGGAAAGTGTTCCACCACGGATAAAGGGATACCCTCTTCTTAGAAAATCATCTTGAAAATATCTCTTTATATACAAGACTTCAAAAGATATAGGCTTGGAATGACTAAACTTGCCCCAAAGTACCATCAACTAAGGATCATGGATCCCCTATCAATTAAAGGTTTGATAAATAAAAGGAATTGTAGAATCGATTGTAATCGATTTTACAATAATTAACAGTTAATCTTTTACCCCAATGCAAATGATTACCAAATTAAGAAATCCAATCCTAATCAAGCAAAATAAAACAAAAGCAATCTAATCTAAATAAATCACAGAAAACAAAGCTTTACGACTAACAAATGATGTGGAAGAATGTGTTTACAACTTTGTTGTAGAAAATAATTTAATAGTATTGTTCACCATATGAGATATTGAGCCAATTGAAGCCCCTTTATCTAAAAAACTAATTTCAAAGAAATGTAAAATACTTGTAAAACTAGGCCTTAACAAATTGTCTCATGCGAACAAAAGAATGATTTGTTTGTCGTGCTTGTAGAATCGAAAGAGAATAATTACATCAATTCATATATAAAAATGTATTGAATCTATTAATTGAATTGATTAAAATAAAACTCTAAAATAAAATTATTCTCTTACAGTTGAAGAATTACGATCAACATTTGTTGTTTCACATAAAGTTGTTTAGGACAATAAGGCCTTGGCCTTTATTAAAAAGTATGTACAGAAAGGAACTAAACTATTTTTTCCCAATTTGCAACAAAAAATATGTAAAAACCCCCTTTCAAGTGGATATCATAAAAGATCAAAAATTCAAGTGACATAAAGATGTTATAGTTTTAATTATCTTGTCTTATGTCAAAATGTTCTTGCTCTTAAAACTTGAAAATAATCGATTCAAAATATTTCATGACAAGATCATTATGTTTTAAAACTGAAGAGATAATTGAAACATGAATTCTTTGAACCAACAATAAGAAAGAGCATGAATAAAGAGAAAGAGGATAAAAATACTTCCCTGAATGCATCTGAAGAAGCGTCATTTCCACCTTGGACTTGGCTTGTCGTCGCAAATCTTTTATGCAACGAAAACAAAAAGAGTAATCTAATTACTAAAGAAATGAAAAAAACTAATCTATCCTACACCTACTCCTAAAATACTCTAAAAAATAAACACAACTAAGTATAATCGAATTTCCAATGCAACCATGAAAGGATATGGAATCTTGGAAAAAGGAAGAAGCGAATAATCAGAAAGTATGATATGAATGCTTGCAAATAAAAAGGAAAAAAGAATGAATTAAAGAAAATAAGATGAAATTTATGTACAAATAATGAGAATGGATCCTTACCATTTTTTATACAAATGACGAATACAGAGTTTTATCATAATGATGAAATCTTGCTAAGAAAGATTTATCAAGCCAATCAACGACCCAATCATGGTATGTACAATGAAAATCAAAAGAATGACATAAAGAGTTCGAAATATTTATGCAATGAAATGGATTATTTGAAAGAAAATCAACATCAGTATTATAAGAATCTGAAGCTTCTTCTTGAACAATTTTCTCCTTAGAAACATTTTCTTGAATAATATCAGCAAAATCACATCCAATTTGGTCCAACCTATTATCATAAAAATCATCATAAATTGGTTACTAAATTGGAAATTCTCAAAGAGATCAAATTTCCTATGGTTATTTACTTGAGAAGAATTAAAGATATGAGATGTTATAAATGTAGAACTAGTATCATTAGCATTCTCACGAGAATTTTCTCTATCAAGCAATTGATTGTAAGAAGAAAATGTTTCTTTATTGAATGATGAATCATAAAAGTAAGAATCCCGAAAATTACCCTTAGAAATATCATTTACTTCCAGAAAAGAAGAATAACAAGAATACATAGATTGATGACAAGGATACGAATATTCTCGATCTTATTCATGTATTTCATTATCAACCTATATCTCTTTAAGATTTAAACATGGAGAATTAGAATCTGGAATGCATGATTGATTGCCATTGTTATCAAATCGATCATGATACATAGACAAATACGAAGAGGAAATAAGTGCATGAAATTCATCACTTTGGAGAGTATTTTCGGATCGAGATTCCTTAAGAGGAATTTTCTCTTCAAAAGAGATATGTATGAAAGGTTTCAAATAAGAATCCGCTTCTTCTTGTAATGTAGTATCATCATTTTGTGAATATGTTCTCCTACATAATTAATTAGGTCATAAAATGGTAATTGGAAAAACATATCACAAATTTCAGAACAATTAGTTGATTCAAGATCTATTAAAGGTTTAACAGAATAATATATATCAAAATCTTAAAGCTCTTTACTTATACTAGAAGAAGATTGTTCAATATTATGATTAGAACTATTCTCTTGTGCTTTAGAAGAATCTTCAATAGAAAAATGATCTCCTTCATGATTAGTTAGAATCTGAATTTCATATGAAATAGACATGGGCATGTCAACATTTAATTCATCTAAATCATCATATTGATTATGATCTGTCACATGCCCCAAATTGCAAAAACATTTTATGTTTTAAAAAACATTATGTTATATTTTTATCATAAAGTTTGTAATTAATGACCAAGTGGGGTCAACGATAATTGAATGTAATTGCTCAATATTTTATTAATCAATAAATGAAATATGAGACAACAGCTTAAGGAAGCTATTAAATGAGTGTTTTACTGGTCACTTGGTGGAATAGACTGGGTTGACAGTAGATTGACACTTGGTAGCATCTTCAAACTACTTCTAGTTGTTGCAGGAGGCAACTTCACTATTTTTGTGGCCATGTTCCCTAAGAAAGCAGAACAAGAGAAGGTGGCTCATTAAGTGAAAACTAACCCAAAATACCTAGGCATGCTAATAAAACTTCCCATTGAATTCAGGTGAGGCTACTCATTCTTCACTTGTGAAAATTCTAAGTGAATTTAGTGCACAAGAAAATTCGATGGAGGGGACTAGCAGAAGTTTGTTTTGAGTGAAAAGTGTTGAAGTTATGAACTAGTGCAGCTATTTTAAGCTGAGTTCATACTACTACAAGCAGAACAGATTACTATTGAATACTCAATAGAGTTCCAGAGGTTTACTAGACCAGATCTCTCACCCAGTACTTCAACCAGGTGGACCAGTAGACAGGCTCGGGGGTCCTGAGATTTGTAGTTTAGCTATCTCGAGTAGTTGGTTGGGAGGAATAGGTTCCTTAATTTGTTGTCTCCTCTTCTACATTTCGAGGTTCTACATGTTCTTTCTAATTTATGTTTGCATATTTAGGATCAAGTAGGATTGAACTTAGGGAGTAATATGTTATGCTTATGTTCTTCTGTTATTAGAATTATTGAATGAAATCTTTTACTATGAAAGGATAGTCAAATTCAGAACTAGATACAGATTAAGATAAATGATTAGAGAAATTTTCAATTTTACTGATAGATAAAAAAATACCTAACTGTATTTTTCCACACCTTCTTGAAGGTAGTACTCTAGTACAGTAGGTTAGATTAAATTTTGATAGATAATCGATTGAAGTATGCTCGAATGTGTTTATTTACCTTTGACTGGTTTTATAGGGTTCATCAGAAGAAAGCTTTTATATTTCAGAAATTTTCCTTAGACAGAGTACATTATTACAAAAATAAACAAAACTGTCTCCCAGAAGAATAAAAAAAAATATACAGTCTGTGCTCTTATTTACATAGTAAATAGATTAGTTGCTATAAACCTATTTATTATAAATATACATAGGAATTAAAAACATTATAAGTATAGAAATATCCTCAGCTTGATTCCTATTATAAGTATTAATACTTAGTTTTGTTATAGGGTAATAATGATTTTCATATCTCCTTGTGAGATAAAGATTATGGAAGATTAGGTTGGATAGGTTTTGTAGGAAAGATCTTTTCATTCTTTACACAAGCAATAATACTATTGATTAATGATATAATGTTATTATTATTTCATTTCTACCTAGTAAGTACTTAAACAAATAATAGACTATCTACTACACTAAATCTTTAGGTTCATGTCTAAATATCAATCATTATACCTTATGAATATACCTAGATTTAGGTTTTTCCTAGTTTACTTAACATTTGTATATTATTGAGACAAACACTTATGAATTACCATGATATCAAGTAATAAGGTATCGAATGACTTGGTATACAAATTATCCTTCTCTAGAATGGTATACAGGACCTAAACTAATAGTAAATAAATGAAAGTTTGATGTACCAGTTATAGTCGAAGTTAGGTAGATAACATCTGATTTTATGTTCATATTTCCAATTACGTATGTTTACATTAAATTAAATAAAATGTAAATATACATTTCAACGATACCTCCATAATTTGATCAAAGCTGTAAAATAAACGATTATACTAGCATTTTATTATATGCTAGTTGAGATAGTAATCTCGATCTGGAAACTGGTTACACAATGTCTTACCTGTAAAAGTCCTATAAAAGTAGCATCACTTCACTGCATTAGATAAAAATCTAAGTAATCCTCAGACTCAACTAAATTTCCTTCATATTTTCACAAACAGTAAAACAAACTTTAGTACTTAGTAATTAAACAGATGTTTCAATTCATGTTGTTCCAAAACATAACCTGCTAAATCAAATCTTTAATAATGATTTATGGAAGCAAATATTTAAGTGTGTAGATATAGAATTTAATAAAGGAATCAGTTCTAGTTTAATCCTGATTATGTTAACTGTTAACAGTTAAATGTCCCTCAGTAGTGAAGATTGCAAACATTTAATGTCAGGAAAATTTTTAATTTTTTACGAATCTTTGAAGTATTACATGTGGTATCAAAGCACACGTTTAGACACTAGGCTTGAATGCGGCTCAACCTATATAGACAAACAGTAAATTAAATGCATGCATACTAATTATTATTTTTCTTTTTGAAATGTTATTACCAAATATTTTTTTCTGAGTTAAAACTACAGGTATGGAAAGACTCGAGGAATATGCAGATGAGGATTCCCCGTTTAATGAACAAAGTAATTCTAAAAGAGAACCAGTTCGGGAAGAAATAACTAATAATTCTTTGGAATTATTACAAATTGTTAAAGAATTAAGAACTAAGATGGAAACAGTTAAAAAGGAAAATGAAAGAATTCTGAGAGCTCAAGAGGAGCTGAACCAGATACCAATGGAAAAATTTCAAAGTGAAGAAAAATATAAACAGATAGGATCTGAAGATATGACCTACCAACACAAAAGTAAAAAGTCTAAACAATCTAAAATCGAATGTAGTTCCTCCTCTGAAATTTATGGCGACTCACATAGGAAGAATCATTCGTACACTAGTGATAGTAGTGAAGATAACTATTATTCAAGAAAAATAAAATTTAAGCCTTATGAAGAAATTTCAAGAGAATTTAAGAAGATAAAACCACCAACTTTCAATGGTGAAACTGAGAAAGGAGAAGAATCTGAATCATGGTTTTCTAGGATGAAGAAGTATTTCCAAATCTATAATTACTCTAATAAAATAAAAGCAAGAATGTCCATTTGCAATTTAACTGGGAAGGCAAATATTTGGTGGCAGGATTTAAAACGAGTAAAAGGTATTAGGGAAAAGAAAATTAATAGGAGTACCTTAAAGAAATACTTTAAAATTAATTTCTTGTCAGAACAGTACTACGAAGAGCGAGCTAAGAAATTTTATGAAATGAAGCTGGGAACTATGAACATGAAAGAATTAAACAATAAATTTTTAAGTTTACTACGTTGCGTGCCTTACAGTGGCCTTACATTGTGGATGAGAAGCCTAAGGTACATTGGTTTCTAATTTGTTTATCTTTTCACATAAAAGACAGAATTGAATACGATAATCCAAAAACCCTTCAGGAGGCTATGCGAAAGGAAAATTTTTGCTATGAGTAGAATCGCAAAAAGGAAAGCATGTCAAACTGGAAGGCTAATAAGTCTAATAATTTTGAATAGAAGAAGAAGGGTTTCGTATCTAACCGTAGTTTTCAGAACAATAACACACGTAATTTTCCTAATAAGAATTTCCAAGGAAATAAAGGTAATTCATAGTTAAACCCTAATGACCCTAGAAATAAAGAACCTGCTAATAATCACAACAATTACAGTAAGAATAATGAACGTAAGGAACTAGTAAAATGTTGGGAGTGTAATGGGACTCATTATGCATCAGTTTTCCCTAACAGAAAGAAGACTATTAGCAACATACATACGGTACATGAGGAGATGACTGTTGGTGACTTAGAAAGGACAATGCCTAGGATGAATGCAACGTTGGAAAACAAGCAGGTGGATTATCAAACTTCCATGGTGGGAGTAGAAGGTAAGTTGAATCAAACACCTATTTCTATCTTAATTGACCCAGGGGCTAGCCTAAGTTACATTTCCCCTGATTTAGTAGAAAAATGCAAGTTATCAGTAGAAAGGTTTGCAAAATCATGGTTAGTTCAACTAGCTACTGGAGCAAAAAGAAAAGTGATTAGTTTTGTAAAATATTGCACTGTAAGTATGGATTAGTTTGAAACTTATTTGAAGCTTAATGTACTTCCTTTAGGCTCTTATGACATGTTAATTTGTATGGGATGGTTAGAAAAACATAGAGTAGTTCTGAACTATTTTGATAAAACTTTTACTTGCATAAATAATGAAGGAGAAACAGTAACCATAACAGGTATCCCTAGGAAAATAGATATCAGACAAATTTATGCTTTGCAATTAAAGAGAGTTGTTCGGAAGGGTTGTAAAGCCTTTGTTGTAAATGTAATTAACGAAGAAAATACTAATAATGAAGATAAACTAAAACTCGAAGATATTCCAATCTTAAGGGGGTATTTGGATGTATTTCCAGAAGAAATTCCAGGACTGCCTCCGAAAAGGGAGTTAGACTTCACTATTGAGTTGGTACCTGGTGTAGTTCCCAGCTCGAAAGCCCCTTATCAGATGAATATATTGGAACTAAATGAATTAAAATCACATTTAAAGGAACTTATTGATAAAAAGTATATCAGACCCAGCTTGTCTCCTTGGGGAGCACCTGTTATTTTCGTTAAAAAGAAGGACGATACTCTACGCTTATGCATTGATTACTGTCAACTTAATAAAATGACTATTAAGAATAGATACTCATTGCCCCGAATAGATGATATGTTTGATTAACTGCATGTAGCAACTATATTTTCAAAGACTGATTTATGATCTAGTTATCACCAGGTCCAAATCAAAGATGAAGACATTTTTAAAATAACTTTTAGGACCAGATATTGTCACTATGAGTTTGTTGTTATGCCATTTGGGCTTACTAATGCCCCGACTGTCTTCATGTGCTTAATGAATAATTTATTGCATAAGTACCTAGATAAATTTTTGGTGGTATTCATTGACGACATTCTAATTTATTCTAATTATGAAGAAGAAGACGAGGAACACTTAAAAAATGTTTTACAAGAATTGCGAGAAAATCATCTTTATGCTAAATTTAGTAAGTGTGATTTCTTTAAGGATAAAATATAGTACTCAGGACATGTAGTAACTAAAGAAGGAATCTCAGTTGATCCAGAAAATATAAAATCAATTGAAGAATGGCCAGTCCCTAAAGGTGTGACTGACGTACGGTCATTCATGGGGATTACTGACTACTATCAAAGATTCATTGAAGGGTTCTCAAAAATTGCAAATCCCATAACTTCTTTACAGAAGAAAGGGAAGAAATTAGAGTGGAATCAAAAGTGTGAAGAAATTTTTAAAAAGTTAAAAACATTACTAACTACTGCACCAATCTTAAGAATTGTTTATCCTAATAAAGACTTTATAGTATGCACTGATGCATGTAACGATGGTCTAGGAGGAGTTTTAACTCAAGAAGGACATGTAATTTCATATGAGTGTAGGAAGATTAAGATTCATGAGAAAACCTATGCAACCTATGATTTAGAGTTGGCTTCCATCATACATGCTTTGAAGATGTGGCGCCATCACTTAATCGGAAGAAAATTTATATTAATGACAGATAATAAAGGATTAAAATATTTATTGGATCAACCCAATTTAAATGCAAGTAAAGCTAGGTGGCTAGATTTCCTTAGCGAGTACGATTTTGAAATCCAACATATTAAGGGAAAATAAAATAAGGTTGTTGATGCTCTAAGTTGATGCATCTAGACATTGAAACAAAATAATCACTCAAATAGTGAAGGGATTATTGCAACTACACCCTTTTACAACAAGAATCAATAAATGAGATCTCAAACTCAACAGCTCGGGTGTGTTGGCTTCCACTGAAAATGCACCCCAGTACAATGCAACTCAACTTTCTTTCATTTTTGACACTTACAATAAAACAAACAAAAGTACCAAAAATGATAGTTTGCAAGTAGAATATAAAGCTAAATAGTTTTCCTCAGATGATGCACTACATGCCTCAGAAATCAATATAATTTTTCTACAAGAAACCCCTTGCAAAAACAATTAACAATCTCTGCAATGATTTACAATATTGGTCTCTACAATGAATTGATATTTGTAATAAAAGGTATGCAAATAATTTGCAAAACAATATTTGCAACAATTTACAATCTCTGCAATGAAGAGGGATCCTTTTAGTTTTAACAAATGCTAGCAATGTTACAACACAATGGAATCTTCTGCAATCTCTTTATACAATTTTCTAAAGTAAATGGGTCAAAATTATTTGTCGCTTAAACTCCAAAAAATTGTTTCTCCATTTTTTTCGAGAATCATCGATGGATAAAAGAATATGAGACTTAGTTCATTTGTTAAGAACCCATGTCAACCCTTCTCTTTACTTTGTTAAGTATATTGTTGTTGGACGCATATGCTTTGTAATTCATCCCATGAGTACATTGTATTATCCCACATTCACGGGGAGTAATAGTTTTTTAGAATAGACTTAGTATACACAACAGAATTTGAGCCCAAAATCCAAAGGCTGCCATGTTTGAAATTCCACAATAACCTATCGGGTATTCGACAACCTTAATTTTTTTTGTCGTCAATGGCATAACGTTGGATATTCGATGACAAGCCAAGGTTTTCTAATTTCCTATGACAAGGTCGTCGAATTTACTACGACAAGGCCGTCGAATTTCCTATGAAAAGGCTGTTGAATTTCCTATGAAAAGGCATTTGAATTTCCTACGACAAGGTCAATGAATTTCCTATGACAAGGTTGTCAAACAAGGGCCCGTCGAATTTCCTACGACAAGGTCATTGAATTTCCTATGGCAAGGTTGTCAGACGAGGGCCCCAGGATGTCGAAAATGCAACAACTATCTACCGTCGGAGCCACAGTAGCGTCATCGGATTGACATGAAATATGAAAACAAATGCAAGGAATTGAATGTCAGATATCCGATGAGGTACTGTATATTAATAAAAAAAATTGTATATTAATCAAAATTGCTCAGTTCGTATGGTTTTCAAAATTCAAAATCATTGATTTCCATATCAACGTGAGCTTATCTCTTGGGTTTGCCATGATCTGAATAAGAGAAAATAAAACCCTTTTATTAAAACCTTTCTCATAAACCAATTAAAAATATCAGGGACCTAATACTAACATGCATGGCCTAAACGGTGCCCTCCTCCAATGCAACTTTGCTTAGTTTAGTTTAGTTCAGTTTAGTTCATGTCAATTCAATGTGAATTTAATGCACATATTAGTTCACTTCCAAGGATCTAATTAGCCTCATGGGTGCTAGATGAGTCTTTGGAGTGCCTGGATCACATGCATGTGCCTATACTTAGTCACTTGAGCTTAAATGTAGTTGGAACTACAATTAGAGTGTCTCCTAGTTCTCTTAGGGTTCACTTAGTGTAGCGATGGGGTAGTTAACTCACCCTAGTGAGTGTGCATGCTATCAAGAGGATATATTCACTCCAGTTAAACCTAATTAGGTTTCATAAATACCTAATTCGAATTTAAGTCTAGGGTGATTATTTATACTATCTACTTCATTCATTAAAGATTAATGAAATACATCATTCCTTCTTTTTATTTATTCTAATATTTTTGTGTGATGATTAATGCTAATACATGCATTCCATCAATTAATATTGGTTATTGATCCCTTTTCACATTTTATCTCTCTAGTATTTGTTCCTTGATCTATATATGCTCAATTTTTACATGGTATTAGATCTATATGGATGCTAAACTAGTCAGTGTTTTAGCAATTGTTTTTCAAGGATCAAGCTATTGTAGGTTGAAGAAAGGATTTTGAAACCCTCAAAGAGCTCTTTGTAGCCATGGATTTCCTATATCCCAAACATATTCTAAACTCTTCAACCATTATAAATGGAAATCAAGATTAGATATGCTCTTGAGGATGACGAGGCTCTACGGGTTGACAATGGATACAAAGGTGGAACCTTAGCAATTGAAATTTTTAAATAATTGAATAGAATGGATGAAACATTTAGGCTGCTTTGCTATACTATTTCTCCAAATATACTATACCACATTAAAGCCAAGAATACTCCAAATGAAGTTTAGAGTATGTTGTACATTTATTTGGAACACAAGATGAAATGAGGAGCCATCAATTGGAGGTGGAAATCATGATCTTGAGACCAAGTGATTATTGAATTTTTTCAATATTTTTTCACCAAGTTCAAATCAGTTGTCTTGTAACTCAATGTGTGTAAGATAGAGAAGGATAGCTAGCAAATTATACTCTCTATTCTCTCCAAATATGGTCTTGATTATAATATCTTTGTTTCTACTTTCCATTCTACTAAATTTGCTCTTCGAACCTCCTACAAAATGCATACTTTAGATGTTTTTGTTGCATCCATTCTTCAAGATAAAGATAAATTCTCACAAATGGGAATCCAAAATACCTCAAAGGTGCACTCACTTGCATCAAATGAGGGGAAGAAGGGCACAATAAATAAAAATGGTTTGTGTGATAAACACCCCAAGCGTGCTAGTACTTGTTTGTTTTTAAAGTTTAATCAGATCCATTAACATAATCAACTGAAAAAATATGCAGGTTATTCTGTGAAACATCTCCATTTTCTACATGTTATTGAAGCTCATACAAAATCAAAGACAACACCAAAATGAGACATAATTTTATGTTAATTTCAATGGGAATTTTATCCATATTTTGTATTTTCCAATGTTGGGTTAACATCTACACATCACCTTAAATAGGACCAATTCTAAGGCTGATAAAGTTGACTGGAGGCTTAAGCAAACATACTTGATGAAAGTGAATATACTGTGCATGTATTCCACTAACAACAAACCATAATGCAACCCACTTCCTGACAAGATCGCCACTATCACATCTCTATAACAGTTTATTCTAGCAATCTTTGCCAAATAGTTTGTATGCACCATTAATATAGACATGTTGTATTGCAAAGCTTCCACGTAGCTTATATACTTTTCACCAAAATTCTATCGATATGGATTCAATGTACGGTTGTTGTCTCCATAGGATAGGGGAAATAATCCTCAAGCCAAAATTCAAATATTTTTAGGAAGCAATCAACTCAATAGGTTGTACTGTGAATTTCACAATTAAGATGTAATTTGGTCAATGCCAACATGTCAGTCTATAAAGTGATCACCAATCTGCTAAAGACATGTTATTCTCAAAGGAACAAAGACTTGCATTCATTCTCAAATTCTTGTATTTCTTCCCACTTTTTTGTTTATTACTCTCATTAATTATTAATATCATTTGATAAATTTATTTCCACAATACATATTTTATATCTTTCACAATTGAAACAAAGATCAGATAGGTAATTAGTTATAACTTATAATAAAATCCATAAAGATATTATTTCTAGCAATTCGAGGTATGGGATCTTGACAAATCATATCCACTTGCGAGGCTTCACCCTTATTGTCAAGTGTTCAGAAAGAACTAAAGTTTTATTTTATCTCCAATTCTTCATTTTACAATGTAAAATGAGGTTCAAATTTACTGAACAATACAAAAGCTTTCAGAATACATGAATCTTTGTATTTTCTGTTGATCATACCATCGAAATGAAAGACGCACAAGGTCACCTTGTCAATGGAAATTAAGTTTCCTAATCTCTAGACCACCCTTTAATTACAATTCTAGAAGTAAAACTAGTAATTCTAGGAGTAACCATGGCTTTGTCTTTGGATTTTGACGGTAATGTTGATAAGTCCCACAAAGAGAGAATAAATACAAATATCTTCAATAATACTCATAGAATTTAAATAGACAAAACATATATTAAATAATCAATTCATTTTGAATTTCTGGCAACAACTTGATGAGCTATAACAATATGGACTGCAAAATACATAACATTTTCCAGTGTTTTGTCCGTGTAAGTCATATAAATAGGACTATTTACATAATAATTAGGAAACACAACATCTTTAGTCGATGCAAATTGTTGGACATTGGCAATGTATACTGGTGGAACATGAATTTCATAATTTTCTTCACAAATCCAATCCTTAGAATAAAATTGTGTTGGTGATAGAAGAACTTTAATACAAAAGATAAAGCAAACAAACCCATCATCATAAATAGTAACAATGTCTTACTATCTTTCCATTAGTGACCTGAAGTTTAGCTTTCTGGCCATTGATCTCTAGGACTTCCCCGTCAATCCAAACTACTTCAGAATCTTCCACCCATACATGAGAACCAACAATAAATTTAATGGAAGCTGCCTGCTTTGAGACAAAAGATGCCAATGTCAGTAATGAATGAGTGACTCACAACATAATTCAAGCCCAAAATCCGACGGCTGCCATGTTTGAATTTCGACAATAACTTGTCGGGTATTTGACAACCTCAATTGTTTTTGTCATCGATGGCATAATGTCAGATATTCTATGACAAGCCAAGGCTGTTGAATTTCCTACGACAAGGTTGTAGGACAAGGGCCCCTGGATGTCGAAAATGTGACAACAATCTACCGTCAGAGCCACAGCAACTTCGTCAGATTGACATAAAATTTGACAATAGCTGCTAGGCATTGAACGTTGGATAACCGACGAGGTATTGTATATTAATAAAAAAAAATTGTATTCATCAAACATTGATCAATACAAAAATTGTATTCATCAAACATTGTATCTAATGATCTAAAAACTTCTTGAGAAAGAAAAACATGTTGATTCCTAATTGGAAATTAACAATCGTAGTTTGACAAAGGACTATTTGAAAGTCCAAAGATGATCATTTTTTACCTTCAATATACTGTCTACACTACCAAACACCTTTTGTACCTTATGAAAAAAAAAATTTGATTCCAAGTACAAACTATAAATATTTTTTAAAAATAATGGTGAAAATGCTCATGCTTTGATTTTTTTGCATGATGGGCTTGGAGAATTGTTATATTGTTATCAAAATCAAGGTGAGTCTATATTTGGCGTTCCCTATCCCTATCCTTTTTAGCAGTGACCATATATTCTTTTGCTTCATATAAATGATCGATACTTGACGTTCTTGGATGTTGCAACCAGGCCTAACGTAAACTCTATAAATATTTAGTCACATGGATCTCTTTCTTCTAGCTACTTCATTCAAGCACTGGTTTAGGAAAGCATTCAAGCATTATGTTATAAAATATCTCGCTAACAGGTTCACTTGTTTCAGAACACTTGTCGTAACAAGAAAAAGAAGAGCGACACAAGTATCTTTGCTTGACGCGATCAAAAACTCCGGTGTTCTCTTCTCCCCTCTTCTTCTTAATTGGGTGATATTTATTTAGGTGGTTCCCTTCACCCCCAAGGTCCTTTGCTAGTGAAATTGAGCAGATAAAGACTTAGCACTTCATGGATTCAAAGAGAACTTAGGACAGGACTAATTATGACGCAACATAAAATATGTCTTTAGGAAGCCTGTTAAGTCAACATATAGGGAAAAGGACATCATACAAGATTTGAGAAGGTGAGTAGGTTTTCATTTTTATATCCACTACATATATTTTTTATACCAACCTTGTAATGCTAGAAAAATTATAACATAGATTGTATGCGGTTGAAGTGAATAAAAAATTGAAAAATACTATTTCAAAATATTAGAAACTTTGTTCCTTGTAATTATTTGAGTATCATGTTTCTTAAATATAGTTAGAGCATACTTCCATGTCTTAGACAGAGCCAAAGTGTGTGCAACAAACCTTAGCGGTGAAATAAATTCAATACCATAGCCTCATGATGGTTCAAGGTCACACTTAGTTCAAATATTAGCTTTATTGCATCATGTGCTCCAGGTAGTTCAACAAGTTCAAGGTAAGAAAAAATATTTTCATTTGTTGTTTCCTCTCTTTGTACCCAATGCTTCCTATGTTATTGTTATTAGATCTAGTTTTATTACAACATATGCTAGACCATGTTGCATTGATGACCCCAGTGATGGGTTGAAATATCAACTATGGGACTACATCACTTTTCATCTTAGAATATCAAGACCAAGATTTGCATCACCCCTCTAAAAGAAAACGATTCCATGCCAAGCATAAGCGGATGTGAATATGTGTAAACCTACATAGTAGTAATTACATGTGGCCATTATGTGGTGTCATGCAATATTAGTCTACAATACAACCATTGCATGTGGTCATTGGATTGAGAGGTGGTGACAGTGCATTCATTCCTCTAACAAAAAGAAGTAGAGCATTCATTTCCACAAAAAATGATCAAGCAAATCTACCACATAAAACTTAGGACAAACAAAAACCATCAATTTATGGTGTAGAACGGATGGACAACTAATGCAACTAATTGAAAAACTTCGGCAATATCATCTCAAATCACAAGATGGCTCCACATAGCAAACAAATTTATATTTTCCAAAGTTAAACTATGTCATCACTTGTGGTGGTATAAGGTATTTAATTCTATGATATCATTTAAAATGAAGTTGTAACTAATTACATCACTTATTATGGATAATACGTACATTATAAACTATTCCTTACTATGTCACTCTAATGGGAATCATAGACTCTACCTAAGAGCTTAACCTCTAATAGGTATCAATAATATTTGTTGTAAGCTATTACATACCAGCATTGAATCTTAATACATATTGTATAGGCAAACCACTTATAAATAAGTATGGTCCATCAATGGTATTATATCATTACACAATTCTATGAATCGTATATGAAACATAAGTTATACATATGTTATAATTGCGACGTAACTAATAGTAATAGTGTGATTGATACGAGCTATGAATACATGTCACTAATTGAGATATGATAGTTTTCATCTATAATAAGTAATATTTAATGATAGTACAACATATCATACATCCAAAAGTTCCATCTTCTTATAAAAAATAAGAAAGAAAATTCTAAATATGTGGCTGATATGTTGAGTCGTCCCATAGCTCAGATATTACCTATTTTGGATATATTTTATCTTTCTTATGAATACTACAAATAGTTGTATACTTTGTACCCTTCTCTTGGTCCCGGATAACATATAATACATCATTTCACTTAACTAAATCAAACTCATTTTGGCCATCCACGACTCATTAGGTCAAATCATTTTTTAGATAATATGTTATTTGCAGCTAAAGAAAACTACCACACAAAAGTAGGTACTCTACCAGCTCTATCGCTGCTTTCTCACCCTTGGGAGTCCATATACATGTATTTCCCAGTGTCCTTACCACAAGGCTAATAAAACATTATTGCATCTCTTTTGTGGTTTGTAGATTCTCCAAAATAGATATCTAAATCCATGTAATAAGATTACATCAGTTGAGCAAGTAGCCGCACTATTCTTCTCTGAGATCTAGTTTCATTTTGGATTGTCCCTTAACATAGCCTTAGATAGTGATTATGGATTCCTCATCACATTTTGGAAAATGTTATGGAAACTACTTGGATGTAAGCTACATATTTCTATTTACTTTTATCCCCAAATATATCGATAGACTAAGGTTGGTAGCCACAACTTGGTACATGCCTTTTTTGTCTACTATTTTAGCAACACAATATGGAATTCCTATTTACAAAATTACATGTATATCAACACAACTATATTTGATAAATATATACATTTACAAGTTATTCACATTTTGTAGCATGTTATGTCATGTATTTCAACAAAACTATAATCAAGCTATCTATAAATTTACAGGTTATTCACATGTTGAAGCGTGTTATGGCTATCAACCTTTGGCACCTTTTGAGATACCCATCACTCTTCCACCATCCACTTCAAAACACAAGAAATGTGAACAATACAAATCTTCCACTTTTGTTCAAAATATTCCTAAGATAAACATAATCCTACAGTTCAGATGTAGAGGCACACCAAAGTATTTCAATGATTTGAATTTATATCAACAGCCCATATAAAATTTTTAAAATACTACATTATAATTTTAATTTACAATCACAAACAAGGATAAAAATATTGTTACTAGTATAGAGTCTAGACAACATAGCTGAAAAAGGAAGTTTTGAAAACCATCACAATGGAATAAATTTCACTTCTTGCAGATACCTATACTGAGAGCATTTCACAAACAGGATCTTATGTTTAGTGTATATTACTGTCAGCTTCCAGGGAACTACCCAAATTAACAATTAGTCAGAAACCTCAAGAAAGCATTGTTTGATGAGAATCCATGTAACCTTATTAGTCTTTCCTAAGCCTGAGAAGTGGAATGCAGATAAATTCATAAGGATATCAGACCCAACCAAGCAAGGAATTTATCTAGACTACAATTCTATTTAAATATATGTACAACATCAAAAATTCAGCTAATTTCCTATTATAGCTCACAACATTATCAAAATTCATGGCTGGAAATGGGATTTCTTCAATAAAACCTTTTTTTCCTTGGGAAAGAACCTCGAAGCCAGGTTATTTGCATCAGACACTCAAACACATTTAATTCTATACATGTGAAGAACAGCTAGGAGGTATAAAATGGAATGCTTAAAATCCACTATAGGCAGAGGATGAGAAACAACGTAAACAAATGGTACCCAAGCATTATGTTTATGATTGATCAAGGAATTGATTTACCAAGGGGTACACGTCACTAAGGGAGTTTGAAAGTTATTTTAAGGAATTTGGAATTATCTGAATCTCAGGAATCTGTGAACATTGTTCTCATTTTTCAAAGATATACTACATACAGCCTAAGCAGACACTTGGGAAACTATGAATAAAGGTGATGAGCACATTTGATCACCAAAAGGATAGAAATGAAGAACTTGAAGTATGATTGTGGTGATGAACTCTACCCAATCTACCTTTTCCAGCATCAGAGTTAAATAAAAATACCAAAAATGGATTATGGGTCTAAAAAGGGGATGAAAATAGAGCTCAACTCATCACAAGCACAAAAATAAATATGCAATAAGAATGAAGATCTTCAAGACCCTTACCACTCTGAGGTTTTCCATTGGTTGAGAGTGGTTCTTGTCTTTAACTATGATAGCTTCAAAACTTCTCACTATAATATTTAATCAAATGGAATACTTTGCATGTGGAATTCAAATGATGATTGGGAAAGGATACTAAAATGCCCAATTTTGATCGAAAATTGATCGGTAGGATCTATGGAGGATGAGGATTTTAAGACTGTATATTTAGCTAGCATGATGTCTTGATTCTACTTTTTAAATTTATTAATCTATATCCATTTCAATTTCCATCATGTCTTGGAGGAATTCTTTATTTATCGGACCAATTTTAGTGCCTAGCCTTGAGAATATAGATCTTCTTCAATTTGCATCATGTATTGGAGGAATTATTTATTTATTGGACCAATTTTAGTGCCTAGCCTTGAGAAGCTAGATCTTCTTTAGGGAGTGTATAGTTCAATGCACCATTGCAATATGCTAAAGAGTATGTTAGCAAGTAAAAGCACAAGAGTATGACAAAGTGGATGCTTGAACTAATGGTAGGTTCTTTGGGGCTTATTTCCATGTGAACATGCATCTAAGATATCTAATAAAGGGAATGAGCAATGGTAGAGTGTGGAATGGTGCACACTAGAGGGTGCAGTGACGTCAAACTCTGGGCATAAAGAAGGCACTGAAAATCAAAATCAAAGTATAGTGGCGTTTGGTGGGAAGTGGGCACTGTTGGTAGTTGGTTTGCAATTTTATATCATTATGAAATCACCTTCAGCTTACATTTGGGGCCGTCGATGGCATGCAGTCCTGGAAACTAGCAATTCAGTCACTTCGTATCACCCCACAAAATTTAAAATTCAAATTAATGTAAGAAATAAGCCTACTTATTTTTTTTGGTTGGATTGCACTTTTTATGATGTAGCTAGTGAGCTAGTGAGACTTACCCATCAGGAAGAGAGGAAAATGAACCACATTCAAATGGGAAACCCTGGTGGGGGGAAATATGTTAACATTTTTACACTTTTTCTTCCCGCTAAAAAGTAACAAGTAGATCAAAGGACATATTTATGTCCTGCAATGAAAAAAATAGCACTCTGTCTACTTTGTAGAGCAATGTGTCTACAAAGTAATGCAAGGACATTATCACCATGGTGTTATACCAAAATTGATGTAGTGACCTCCCTCGTGCGGCTAAGAAAATATCACTATGTCTAAAAATAGATGCAAGGACAAGATCTTCGGTCTTTGTCCAGCAAATGGAAACTCCATTTTATGGTCTGCCAGAGGATGCTTAATATCTTATGTTATGAAGGAACACATAAACTCGCATAGAGGTGGGTTGTGAACATTCATAGATATAACTATCTACTTAGTTTTGTAAATATGGGTGTTTGTTAAACAAATACTAAACATTAAACTGGATCCTTATAAATATCCATAGAACATAAATATTTAACTTAGAAAAAAACATAAAACAAATAATATTTAATAAACACAAAACAAATGATACAAAGTATAAAAGTTTAGTGAAATATATATTTATAACTAATTATTAGAGGAAATTTCAACTCAAAATGGTCCTTTTAACTTTTATTCAAATTCCATGTCATCATGTGTTAGCCAATGAAATTGATTTAAATTTGAAATACCGTATAGGTCTTAAACACTTTTTTAATATAAATTTGGGGATAGGTATCATAAAAAAAACTACTTTTTTGTTTGTATTTTTGACATATCTCCCTGTGTTTTTACTCAAATTTCGATAGGGAGAGCTCGTTGGATGCGGAATTAAATTTTGCATCCAATGAGTACCCACTTGGCATACTTTTGACAGACCCCGCTACCCCAAAAACAAGAAATACCTGAAAAATGGAATGATGACATCATCACGGCATGAAGGCAAGCTAGTAATTCTAGAGAATCAACCTCAATTTTAGTTTTGAGTCGTGTCCTCCCAGCCAGAACAACCTAGAAAATTGAAAACATGCAATGCATAATACAAACACTAGCATATATCATATAATATATTAAAGAATAAACATGAGTAATCAGATTGTGTTCTTGAACTAAATATGCAAATCTATAAAATACATGTTTGAACCTATACTTATTGATAAGTAATTTACTCAGGTTTTGACACAGCAGAAGACTGTTTTCAAAAACCATAAACATTATAATATGGGAAATTAAATCCATGTGTGATTCTGATCACTCTTGAACAGGGGGTGAAACTATTCTTGATAATGCCCTAGGATATTTTGCTACCATTGGAGGTTAAATGCAACAATAAAATACTGGTGGAGCATGTGATGGACAGTTGTGAGCATGTTTTAGTATATTCATGGAATCCTCCAACCTTATAGCCCCACCAGCATCAGTTATGGGAATTGTTTTGAAACTTTCAACCCTTTAATGAGAGGTAAGAGATATAATTCCTAAACAGGGGTTGGTTTTGAGGAACCATATGCTAAAGTATGAAAAGTTGTCAAAATATAATAAAAGCAACAACTGGAAGATTAAACGTGGGAAAGGACGCAACTGCAATGCAATGCAGTAGTAGTGACCTTGACCTCACATAGTGAGTGAGATGGAGATTCAGGGGAAGAGAAGTTTAGATTTTAAATTATATTATGAATACTATCTTTTCATCTTTTCCATACCAGTATAAATCCATGCTAAACAAAGAGTTCTTCTACATAGAAAACTTGTTTTCTATAATTCCAAATCAAAATTATTTAAGAAAACATAGATTACCAAGCAAACAAGTACCTATTCTTCAGAAAACTTGCACAAAAGCCAATATATATGACAAATAATAACTATTAGTAAAGAAAATTTAAAACCAACATATTAAACCCAAGAAAATAATACAAGAAACATAGCTAACCAATCCCTCAAAGGATTTGACATAGACAACTACTACTACTATCCCTCAAACCTTAACAAGTATATACAAAATCTCAATAGATGAATGTGGACAAGTGAGTACAACACTAAAAACTCTAAAAAATACCAACAGAGCCTATATTCCTTGTTGAATAAATGTTAACTATTACAAAGGACTCTCCTCATATATAAAGAGATTTAAGAGGTTAGGGTTAGGTGCAATCCCTTCAGTCAAAAGAGACTTGATGATTTACAAGATACTTGTCACTTTTGGAGA
Source organism: Pseudotsuga menziesii (assembly GCA_001517045.1). NCBI lineage: Eukaryota > Viridiplantae > Streptophyta > Pinopsida > Pinales > Pinaceae > Pseudotsuga > Pseudotsuga menziesii. The sequence continues at coordinate 252,917 of LPNX011210921.1, read as the reverse complement.
AGTGGCCATTTTTCTAAGTCAAATCACTTTTAACTTCCTTCAAAAATATATTTTTGCCCTATATGAAAAAATTAATATTATTTCTCTCAAAAAGTTACAATTCAAGAGAAAGAAATGGATTTGTCAAAAGACTTTGAAGATAAAATTTGGAGTTCCATGTCATCATTTGATTTGGGATCTGTTCCCTCCATGGCACTTGTGATGGTTAATCATCAGTTGGATAGTACAAACTATGGAGCTGAAATGCCACAAAACTACTATCAATGGCTTCCAAGGTGGTTCAAGTCATGGCACTTGCATAGGGACATTCATCTATGCCTTAGAGGGAAACTTGTTCTTACAAGTGTACTCCCAATCATTTATAAAAACTGGTCTCAAACTAGGTTCAAAATGGGAAAAATGCCTCTTGGCATGAAATTTGTTATCTCTAATCTATCTTTCACAAATGATCTAAAACTGAAATTTCTTAAGTTCATTATAAATAAATTACAAGTATAATTAACGCATTGCCTTTTGTTTGGTGAAAATCGAGCTAAAATTGAGTGAGATTTGGCCTCCAGAAGGTAAACAACAAAGGTTTTTCTAAGGGTGATGAAATCAAAATCTAAGGTCATTATTTAAAATTTATGGGTGAAAACCTAAAGAAACTGTATAGTACTAATATTCACTTCTCTAGATCAAATGGGTCTCTTTCAAAGTAAAAAAAAATCAACCTAGAAGGGGCCTAATTAACACACTTTGCTAGTTGTATTATGGACCCAAAAAAGGGTTACTGGGATTTCTAGAAATTTCTTGGTTGAATCTTTGAGTAGAACCCTGTATATTTTTTTCGGCCTCAAAATCTGAATGAGGGAGATATGGAAATTTTGGTTTAGGCATTTTGTCAAACACTTAGTGGACAATTACTTGGTTGAGGACTTTTGTAAAACAATTAGTAGATAGCCACCTACAACTCTTCCTTCTCTAAGTTCCTTTCAACATTTCAAAAGCTACCAGAAATGAAATCATACCCATACAAATGGAAAGAAACACGCCCCAAGGGAATCCACGTTTTCATAAAAATACCCAAATCATCGGATTTGGTCTTGCAAAAAATGTTTTTGGAATCAAAATGGGGGTTCCAATCCATATGATATGGATACTTTCATCCACGACATCTCGGCTGGGTATTTTATAAATAAAATTGGAATTCCCAATTGTTTATTCAACAAGGGTTGGAGAGGCCATGTGCCCTTATTGGTGAGTCAATGTAAAAAAAAGGAATCGTAAGTCGATTCAATCTCAGAGGAGACAAAAATAATGTTTCCACCAAAGTCTAAATGAAAGGAAACTAGAAATGAATTTTGGAAATGAGGGTAGGTTTCGTACTAGGCACATTGTTGTAACGCTAGTTCCTAATTCTGGAAACCCCAAGTAAGTGTATCAGCCGATTTATTTTCCATTTAAACTCCTGTACAATATGCAAACAATGAGTAATTTAGTGAATTGTCAAGTTGATGCATATAATTTTCAATCAATTAGATGTCTGAAAAATATGATTGTGTAAAAACAAATAGAAATAAGCAATATATGTTTTTTCCCTACTTCCGTGGTAGTCGCACCAAGGTAGCTGAAGTGCCAAACCAACTCGAAAGAAGAACAAAATATATAGCTTCGAGACATAAGCATATAAGAGCCCAACTGATTGAAGGAATGACAGACTGAACCCCAAAGCATCATGGATTTTCTACCTTGTTCCTATACCACGTGAATAAGGTGTGGATCTATTGCCACCTGGATAAAAGAACGATGGGGATCATCCTTCCACCAACCAACATTTAATAACTCAGATGCGAAATCCATTAAGTATACCATTATTAACATATGATTAAGAATGGAACTTTAGAATGGTATCCAAGGGGGTAATAGGGTTCTTTTATTAATCCAAATCAGCTATGGAACTTTAACATGATATCCATAAAGAATCCAAGGGAAAACCTAGCATCAAGTTCAAGTTGTTATAGGGTGATGATAACAATGGATCATATTTCTCATTAACTTAAATATAAGCACGCCCGAATATGATCACACAACTAAAGATAATCATCTAGGTTTTGTTAAGAATTTGAAAATTACTTAATTCATGCGAAAACTCCAACGATGGCAAGGTGACTAGTTGATAAGGTTATGTTGTAACTAAAGTTGTTGGTGAAAAATCAAGGTGGCATCTTTACTTGTCATCTAGAATTTATTTTTTAGTAATAATAAGGGTAACATGGTCATGTGAAAATGAACGCATTTATGAGCACAATTTTAAACTTGTGCCACTATAAGCATCACCATGGAAACATATTTTTTGGTAATTGGAGGGTTTATAACAATTTTGTTACATTAATACTAAGTATCTTAGTATATATTAACCAAGATAGTTGTTATTATATTTGTGTGAACTCATGGAGTAAGATCCAATGTATGTTTACTTGGGTGTGCTTAATT
>LPNX011210921.1:240427-249045 GCA_001517045.1 Pseudotsuga menziesii | reverse complement strand
TAAGTATTCTTTCCTGACTTGTGTCTGCAATCGTATTTACCATTGATGAATGATAATGTACATAATGAATGTTGAATTGTATATGAATGCATGTTGTTTTGCTTTCGTTATGTATATGAATGATTAGTGCATCGTAGTATGTTTTATGTTTTAAGTAATCTTGTTACAGCATTATATGTATGTATGTTCATGTTCATGGGGCTAGATTCCCAGATGATTGATGTATGGTAGCGTCCTCTTCGTCGATTGGAGGGTCAGGGACGTTACACTGTGGTATCAGAGCTCTGGTTGTAGCATGGGCTTGAATGGGTCGTGAAGATGTAGTGACAGAGCTTATGTTGCAGCATTTGGGCCTCAGAGGGCCATGAAAGAATAGTTAACAGAGGCAGGTTGCTTACTACCGAGAAGAAACCAGGAGAAAATGGGTGATGACAGGAAAATTCACAAAAAAATTTTAAGTGCCATAATTGTCGGCTCTTCGGAAAAATCAGTGACAAGTTATTCCGATGCAGTGGAGACCTTAGTGGGAAGGCCACCCGACGCACGGTAATTGGAAGGAAATTGAGAAAAGATTTCATTCGTCGGCCGTCAACACATTGGAGGACTAAGTGAGAAGGTCCTCCGACACCATGGGAGTGTTAGTCTGAAGCTCACCCACTGCGGGGAGAAATTTCAAAATTTTACGAAGTAATGGAATCATCGGTGATTGGCAATGATTAGTTGATCGCATCGCTGATGCATAGATGATCTAGTTGTCGACACAATGAAAAGGTTGGCGACTACATCAAAAGAGGATAGACGATCTTGCGTCGCCATTGTAGCTTCCTAAAAAACTATTCTCCCGACGGTTAGAGCCTCCGACCGCCGATGCCGTAGAGGATAGTTTCTCCGACGGCCGATGCGGCAGAAGACAAGGCCGGACATTTTAAAAAATTTCTCTAAGGCTCGATATCATCGGCCATCGGAAAATGTTAGTTGTACTGGTCACCGATGAACATCGGAAGGAGTTAGTGTTTTGTGTGCCCGTCATTGTGGAATTTTAGAGCACTAAGCTTCCGATGGTTACAGGTTCCGACTGTCGATGTCGATTAAGTTGCGCTTCAAATCACCGGTCGAAAATCATTAGGGGATTGGGCCGCCGATCGGAAAAGGTTCAACAATGATGAATCCCCATTTGGGTTGCTGAGTGAACTATTCCACCGATGCATTAGTCCTTCCCCTTGCCTATGCCAAGGTGTTTAGTGAATAGTAGTTCTAGGTTCTGATACATAACTACGGCAGTGACAAAGAGTTGATTTGATCGACGAAATATAGGGGAAGATGGAGCCGAAGGAGTCGACAGAAGATAAAGGAAGCTTTTTCTGATAGATAGTTAAATGGATCAGTGGAGAATAGGAGATGGTTGAGTCAATGAAGCGGTGGAAAAGAAGACTGAAGAGAAAAAATTTGAAAATTTTTCTAATTCGTAGAATCATCAGCCATCGGCGATGGTTAGTTGATCACATCGCTGATGCTTAGATGATTTAGTTGCTGATGAGCTACATCGGATAAAGTTAGTTGATCGAACGTCCGTCGTTACTGCTGATGAGTAGACTATTCCTTCGATGGACAGTTGTTATGACTGTCGATAGGCCCGTGGCTACAGAAGACATAAAAATATCGTGGGCCTCCATTGCGGAAACCGAAAGGACTAACCACTCAACGCCCAGTGCGCCCGATTGCCAATGCAGCAAATTAGTTGGTTTCCCCATCGATAAAGTTCAGACTGTTAGACCATTATGGACCCAATATGGCAGACGAAGTTATTCAAGTGGATCGCCGATAAAACTTGAAATAGTAGACCTCTATAGGCCCGATACGGCGGAAGGAAATCGATGAGCAACCCGCCGATACAACGGAGAAAATTAGAGGTTTCAGCCGTCGAAACACCAGAAGGTTAGTAAGGAGAATACCCGATGAGCAGTTGTTGACACCGCTGATGCAGATCATAAGTTTAGTCGGTTTGCTTGCCGAAACACCAGAGAGTTGGAAGGGAAGAGACTCGATTAGAGGAAATTTTGAAGATTTGGTTGAGTATAAAGTCATCAGAAAATTATTAAGGATTAGGCCACCGATCGGAAGGAATCAAAGGATTGTAAACCCACCATTGCAGTAGTCCAAAGCACTATCCACCCGATGGATAGTAGGTCTGATAGCTAATAGATGTCCGCGAAAAACCTTAGCTGATTAAACCACCGATGGATAGACCTTGGCATCGCCATTACAGTTCGGAGGATTAGATCACTATGGGCCGACACACTGGAAAGAAATAAGCAAACAGACCACCAATGAGCTAGATGTTTTGACCACCGAAGTGTCAGAAAGATAGTTGGGAGGAGGTCCGATTGGGCCAAAGCAGATTTGGGTTTTTCGAGGGAACTTCTCAATGATTTTTCAAGCAGTTTTCAACTGTCTTTCAGTAGGCTTTCAGCAGATTATCAATGGTCACAGGGCTAAAAAGGGAGAGAGGAAATTTTGTGTTTTAAGCAACAAAAACAAATTGTTGTTTTATGAATTTCCAAAAGAGGAAGGTAAGTAGTTTTGAATTATATTAATGGTATGCATCTAACAGTTTGATACTAACACGTTTGTAGAATTATAGACACCTCCAAGAGCAGTACTCCAAAAAGAACAGTGTGGTAAAGCAAGAGGTAATTCAGTCATGAGAACCCATGATGGATATGATGCTTTGGATTCTTACGAGCATGCAGGAAATGCCATGGGAGAAAATGTCCATAATGGAAATGATGACATAGAGTCTAATGGAAGGAGATTCCAGGAGACACCATCTGAGGTTGCAGCCACCATGAGAAACTTGATTAAAGCCCAGGAAGAGAAGCATCATCTGAATGCTTCCATGTTGCAGAGTTTGACAGACTTGCAGAGAAAGATATATTCTGGATGAGGTGCATCAAGGCTAGAAGGCAGTAAGAGCAACACTAGGAGGAGGAGAAGGATTTCCAATGGATCATTTGACTCTAAAGAATCCAGTGGAGATACAAGTTCATCTTCTCGTAAAAGGAAAAGAAGAAGACACCATAGGGATCGCTCTCGGGATGAATTTAAGAAAGCTAAGCCTCCTACATTTGATGGTGAGATAAAGACTGAAAAAGAGGCTAAACCTTGGCTCCTTGGGATAAAGAAGTACTTCCAAGTGCAAGATTATTCAGGAAACATGAAGGTAATAGTTTCCATATTCAATTTGAATGGAAGAGCGTCCATTTGGTGGGAACACTTCAAGCAAGTAAAGAAGATCAGTGAAAGGAGACTGAAGTAGAAACAGTTCAAGAAGTATTTCAGTCAGAAATACCTCTCTGACAGGTATTATGATGACAAGGTTAAAGATTTCCATGAGCTGAGATTGGGACAATAGAACATGGATGAATATGCAAATAAATTCTTGGAATTGTTGAGGTATGTCCGGTACATCAGAGATGAAAAAGTGAAGATCTAGCGGTTTCTAAGTGGGTTTCCTCAGTCTTACAAAGATAGAATTGGGTTTTATGAACCTAGGACTCTTGAAGAAGCAATAAGGAAGGCTAAGTATTGCTATGAACAAAGCAAAGGTAAACCTGATTACCATAAGGCATGGAAGGATAAGAAGAACAAGAAATTTGGCCAAAGAAGGAAAGGTTTCAAACCTTCTAGATTCAGGAATCAGTAGAAGCAGCCATCCTAAGCTGCGAGTAATCCAGTTGGAGTGATAGGTGGAAAGCCTAAAGAGCCACCACAAAATAAAGGTCCACTCAAATGTTGGAAATGTGAAGGACCCCACTTGCGCAGGTATTGTCCACTCAAGAATGGAAGTGCAAGGCCAGCTTACAACATTCAAGAAGCAGAAACAATGGGTCAGGTAGCAAGAGCAGTCCCTAGAATTTATGCAACACTGGAGGAACACCAGGAAGATCACCAGTCAACTGTGGTTGAAGTTGAAGGTAAGATTGTTGAATAATCTGTTTCTATTTTGATTGACCCTGGTTCTACTCACAGTTACATTACTCCTAGAGCAGTGGAGATTTGTGCTTTTAAGAAGGTAAAGCATAGAAAATATTGGTTAGTTCAGCTAGCCACTGGAACTAAGAGAAAGGTCAGTGAAGTAGTGGGAAAATGTCCATTTATTATGAATGGATTGATCACTTGTGTAGATCTGAATGTTCTACCGCTTGGTTCCTATGACTCTCTCATTGGAATGGATTGGTTAGAAGCTCATAGAGTAAAGCTTGATTGTTATAACAAGACTTTTGAATGCACGGATGAAGAAGGAAACCCAGTAGTTGTGAAGGGTATTCCAAAGGTAATTTTAGTAAGACAGGTTTCAACAATGCAGTTGAAGAAGTTCTGTAGGAAAGGTTTCTAGTTGTATGCAGCTCATATTCTAGAACCAATAGGAGATGAAACTCCTAGGTTGGAGGACTATCAGGTGTTATAGGAATTCAAGGATGTGTTTCTTGATGAGATTCTAGGGCTTCCTCCAAAGAGGGACATTAATTTCACCATTGAACTTGTGCCAGGTGTCTAAAACACCCTACAGGATGAGTACACCAGAGATGCTAGAGTTGAAGATGCAACTACAAGAGTTGTTGGAAAAGAAGTATATCTAGCCGAGTGTGTCTCCTTGGGGAGCACTAGTTCTGTTTGTAAAGAAGAAAGATGGTACACTAAGGTTATGTATTGATTACAGACAATTGAACAAAGTTACTGTGAAAAATAAATATCATTTTCCTAGGATTGATGACCTCTTTGATCAAATGAGAGGAGCAAAGGTATTTTCCAAGATTGACTTGAGATTTGGTTACCATCAGGTGAGAATCAAGGATGAAGACATTCATAAGACAACCTTGAGGACAAGGTATGGACATTATGAGTTTGTAGTGGTACCATTTGGTATCACAAATGCACCAGCTACATTTATGTGCCTTATGAACATTGTCTTTAGCCAGTATTTCGACAAGTTTGTTATTGTTTTCCTTGATGACATTCTTATTTATTCCAAGAATGAGGAAGAACATGAAGAGCATTTGAGATTGACATTGCAATTTCTCAGGGAACATCGGCTGTATGCGAAACTGAGCAAGTGTGACTTCTACAGAGATGGAATTCAGTATTTGGGTCACATTATCTCAGAAGAGGGTATATCAGTGGACCCTGAGAAGATTGAAGCCATTATGAACTGGCCTACTCCAAGAAATGTGACGGATGTAAAATCTTTTATGGGACTTGCAGGATACTACAGGAGATTCATTGAGGGATTCTCCAAGGTTGGACATGCCATCACTTCTTTGCAAAAGAATGGGATAAAGTTCGAATGGACTTCAAAGTGTGAAGAAAGCTTCCAACGGTTGAAGAATATTCTCACCAGTGCACCGGCATTGAAGGTTACAGATCTAGATAAAGATTTTGTGGTGTGTACCGATGCATGCAGACAAGGGCTTGGAGGATTCATTATGCAGGATAACCATGTGATATGTTATGAGTCAAGGAAGCTGAAAGAACATGAGAGGAACTATGCCACTCATGATCTAGAGCTTGCATCCATAGTGCATGCTCTGAAGATGTGGAGACATTACTTGATGGGTAGAAGATTTGAGCTCAGGACAGACCATTGTGGTCTGAAGTATTTGTTTGATCAGCCTACTCTGAATGCTAGGCAAGAGAGATGGCTAGAATTTTTATGTGAGTTTGATTTTGAAATCAAGCACATAAAAGGAAAGGAGAATAAGGTAGTTGATGCACTCAGTAGGAAGGTACAGGAAATGCATGTGGCATCTCTTACTATTTGCCAATCAGATTTGAGGCAGCAGATTGTTAATCATGTTGCCGGAGATGAATTGTATGAGCAGGTAAAAGACAAATTGCAATAGCAAGGTCTTGAGAAGAGGTGTGAGGGATATAAATTGGAATAAGATGGACTTCTTATTTATAAAGGTAGAATTTATATTCCAGATGTAGCAGATTTGAGGAGAGTTGTTATGGATGAAATCCATCAAACTCCATATTCTGGTCACCCAGGGTACCAGAAGACAATTGCTACAGCTAGAAAGCAGTACTTTTGGCCAAGAATGAAAAATGGCATGGCTGAATACATTCCAAGGTGCATGAAATGTCAACAGGTAAAGGTTGAGTATCAACATCCAATAGGCTTGTTGCAGCGTTTTCCAGTTCCAGAATGGAAATGGGAATTTATTTCCATGGACTTTATTACGGGATTGCCGATGACTTGGAGATAGCATGATTCCATCATGGTTGTGGTAGACAAGTTGACAAAAGCAGCACATTCTATGCCGGTAAAGTCTACGCACAAGATTGATGACATTGCAAAGATATTCATGAAGGAGATTTTCAAATTGTATGGATTTCCGAAGGCAATAGTCTCTGACAGAGATGTCAAGTTCACTTCCAACTTTTGGAAGGGATTGTTTGTGGACTTGGGTACAAAGCTAAAATTTAGCACTGCATACCATCCTTAGACAGATGGGCAGACAGAGAGAGTTAATCAGGTGGTTGAAGATATGCTTCACATGTACGTGATGGACAAACCAACCAAGTGGGAAGATTACTTACACTTGGTAGAGTTTGCTTATAACAATGGATAGCAAGCATCCTTGGGGATGAGTCTGTATGAAGCTTTATATGGAAGAAGGTGTAGGACACCAGTGACTTGGGATAACCCAGTGAACAGGGTTATGCTTGGACCAAAATTGCTCAAGGAAATGAAGTAAGAGGTTGTAAAGATCAGACAAAATCTGAAAGTAGCACAGGACAGGCAGAAAAGCTATGCAGATAAGCATAGGATGAACAAAGAGTTCAGTGTTGGGGATCATGTTTACCTCAGAGTAAAAGCAAAGAAGAGTTCCTTGAAGCTTGGAAGTTGTGCCAAGCTGTCACCTAGATATTGTGGGCCATTTTAAGTGCTTGAAAGAATAGGGCCTGTTGCATATAGACTTCCATTTCCTACTAGTACTAGAGCTCATAATGTTTTTCATGTTTCTTTGCTTAAAAAATATGTACATGATCCTAACCATGTGATAAATTGGGATGTGATTCAGGTGGAACTCGAGGGAGAGTTCCAAATCGAGCCAATGCGCATCCTCGATAGGAAGGACACAATGCTCCAGAACCGAGCCATAGGGCAGGTAAAGGTGGAATGGGAGCACTACAGACCTGAAGAGGCTACATGGGAGCTAGAGGATGCCATGCAATTGGCACATCCATTTTTGTTCAATTCTGCGGAACATTGAGGCGGTACCAGTGTAGCATTTTGTTCAAATTTTGTAAAGCACTGAGGACAGTGCTATTGAAGGGGGAGGGGAACGTAACACCTCGGTTTTGACCCCATTTGCATTAAATATACATGATACATATATTGTAAATAATCACGGTGCGGAGCTAAAGGCAAAGGCCCCACCATCGATTTGGTTATGTTATGTTTTGGATAGAAATTGTCACCGATGGTATATCGGGACATGCATCATACATATTAAGTTGTGGCATCATGTAACTATACATATTTAATTAAATAAACCCAACCAGCTATGTTCACTGCAACCAAATTGAGAAGGGGCATGATTCCCAAGGATAAGGAGGGGGAATGTTGAACATTGAGCCATGGGGGTGAAAGCCATGTGTCACCACTCTTTTGCTCACCTTCCTTTGTCTCATCCAACCACCACCTTAGTTATTATGTTGTTAGTTGGGGCAGCTATTGGCTAGCAGGAAAACCACTACTATGCCCACGCCTACACTCTCTCCATGACACGCCTTTTGGGTTGCGGATGGTCTGTCCACTATGGGGATTGTGAGTCTGTTAATTTTCCCTCATGCTAAATGGAGTTAAAAGGGGGCCGCAATTCATTGATTGGGGTTCGTTCTGCTCTACCTCAAGGATTGTTGGCTTGCGGGTTGGTTCTTCCTTCTCTCACAAAGTTGTTAGTCTAGGATGGTGTTCATCCTCATGTTCATGCGGAGAGTTTGTGTCTTTTCCACTATTGTCAGACTATGTAATGTTCTATTTTTTTTCCATCGTTGAATCGTGGCTGTGATTTTCATCTACAGTTCTGTGGGTTGCGTCGTTTTCCCTCACGTTTAGATTGGGAGCCTATTCCTTTCCCATTTTGGTCGGTGTAAGTTCTCCAACGATTGCATTGGGGATTGTGTGCTGTGGATTCATGGATGTTCGTGGATTGTTGTTTGCCACGATTGTTGGACTGTGTTTTTCCCGTGTGATGTTGTAGGTTGTTGTGGAATCGTTTTGGCCACAATAGGGCCAAGAACGATTCAGGAAGTTGTTTTCCCCTGTTAAAGCTTGAATAGTTGTTTTGCTACATGCACGCAGTGGCTTTGTCCTCGGACTGCATTGGAGTGGTGAATGAGGGCCTGATGTGCTTGATAAACCTGGTGGTTTGGGAACCACACAAACAGAGCTAGTGGGCTGGATTTCTTCTCCCCAACCCCTGAATAGCAATAGAAGGGATATTAGGGTCTAAGGGACTGCGTTGTAGAGGAAGGACTGATTTCCTTGTGTTGGGTATGTGTGGGTGTCCTAGAATCCAGGTTGGTTCTGGTGTAGGTGTCCTTAGCTC
>LPNX011210921.1:170427-237927 GCA_001517045.1 Pseudotsuga menziesii | reverse complement strand
AGGATGATGATGATGTCAATGATGATGATGATGATGGCAATGATGATGATTATGCTAATGATGATGATGATGCTAATGATGATGATGGTGGTGATGATGTCGATGATGATGATGGTGATGATGGTGGTGGTGATGATGATGATGATGGCGATGAGGATGATGAGGATGAGGATGATGGTGATGATGATGATGATGCTAATGATGATGGTGATGAGGATGATGATGATGATGAGGATGGTGGTGATGATGATGATGGTGATGATGATGGACACGATGATGATGATGGCAATGATGTCAATGATGATGATGATGATGATGATGACGACGATGATGATGATGATGCTAATGATGATGATGATGATGATGATGATGATGATGATGATGATGATGTCGATGGTGATGATGATGATGATGATGATGATGATGATGATGGTGATGATGATCATGATGATGATGATGGCGATGAGGAGGATGATGCTGATGATGGTGGACACGATGATGATGATGATGAGGATGATGTCAATGATGATGATGAGGATGATGATGATGATGATGGTGATGAGGATGATGATGGTGGTGGTGATGATGATGGACACGATGATGATGATGATGATGATGATGATGATGATGTCGATGTTGATGATGATGATGATGATGTCAATGTTGATGATGATGATGATGGTGATGAGGATGATGATGATGATGATGATGGCGATGAGGATGATGGTGATGGTGATGATGGTGATGATGATGGACACGATGATGATGATGATGATGATGATGAGGATGATGATGATGATGATGATGTCAATGATGATGACGATGATGATGGCGATGATAATGATGATGCTAATGATGATGATGGTTATGATGATGTTGATGATGATGGTGATGATGATGATGGTGATGATGATGATGATGATGATGACGATGAGGATGATGATGATGATGATAAGGATGATGGTGATGTTGATGATGGTGATGATGATGGACACTATGATGATGATGATGATGGTGATGATGTCAATGATGATGATGATGATGGACACGATGATGATGATGAGGACCCTGGAATTCTCCAAACATATTTGGTGACCTGTTAAGTGTGAGTGTTCAACAAGGGATGATTTCTTATATCTAGCATGTCTTAGGTTTACAAATTTCTGCTATTGTTTTTAGATTTTCAATGTTCAGATTCTGGCTTCTAAGCTATAATGTAGGTTTACAACTTTTTTTCCTATTTGCATGAGGATGACTATTTTGATGTCCAAATTATGTTTTTTCCAAATAATGGGATTTGTATGTATTTTTTTTGGGTAAAGTTCCGTACTATCTACTGTTCAAAATAAATACAACATTTTCATTATGAAAATATTCACTTGAATGTGCTACATGAAGCAATGAACTATACTTCATTGAGGTTTAACCATGTTGTGTTACATGATATATAATCCTGGGAATTTTACTACTATTTGATTATTGATTTTTTCACATGATTGACTACAAGCTCTAGCTATATTCTCAAGTTTATAAGTTGTTTATTGAGTTTGAATATGGTTGATCAAAGGCTCTTGATACATTCTCAAGTTGAGGAGATGCAGTGGAAACTATGCCAGCTTTTGATAAACATCAGTCCCCTATCCAGACCATCACAATTAGTAGGTTCAGTGTTCATGACTTTTATACAGCATCTTGTTTGGAAGAATGCATTAGAGGAAATTTGGGGTCTAAAATGGGCCTTATAAGAAAACATGCCAAAATAAGTTCTTATGAGTTGGAATTCAAGAACCAATAGAATTTCAATAAAATGAGTCAACCATAATGGTTGAATTGACATATTTGTCATTAAAAAAACTATTTTTTGTGTTTCAACATATCTCCTTGTGTTTTTACTCAAATTTCGATCGAGAGAGCTTATTGGATGCAGAATTAAATTCCGCATCCAACAAGCTCTCCTAATCAAAATTTGAGTAAAAATAGGGGGAGATATGTCGAAAATACGAACACAAAAAGTAGTTTTTTTCTTTCTTCCTCCAAAATTAATAAATATTATTTTATTATTTTAACTATTATTTTATTATTTCAACTATTATTTTATTATTTTCCTTAGGATGCCCATTTTAGACCCCAAAATTCCTCTAATGGGAGGGGCAGATCATAACATGCCTCCACCTAGCCTTTCAAGTTACTCTGTTCTTGTTTCTGCATACAAAATACTACTGCATTTTTTGTGTGAGGGTTTTGGTATAGATGATACATGTGAATTGATCAAGGGGTCAAGAAATAAAGTAGACACTAGGGTAGGATTTCTTCACCAGGGTTGGGAAACAAAGTTTTCCTGTAGGCTTATTTCTAAAAGCAGGTTCACATTATATTGGATTTTCTAGATTGGGTGGGGTTTTTACTCATCTTCTTAAAACTCATCCTATTGGTATTGAATATTTTGAGGAACAATGGGATGAAAGTGACTTAGATTTTGAGGAGAGCAGTGTTCCCTTACTAAGAACTATTGATATGTTCACATATGCAGCTTACCTGTATTGTTGGGTGATAGTCTTTATGAACCTAAGTTGCACACATGCATTTTTACTCTTAAAGTTATATTCCCGTTCCATTTTCATTTCATTTCATTAGCATAAAAATGGGGTATTCGACATAAAGGATAAATACTCAATCACCCAAATGCTAGAGAAAAACAAGAATTATTTTGTCAAACTTCAAGGTCATCGAACTCGAACATGAAATCGAAGTAAGTGACTTAGGTAGCCACCATCTACCGCCACAGCCATGACCCTTTATAAAAACAAAATAAAAAATTGAACTTTTAATCTTCGCTATGATACTCGCTACATCTCAAGTTGTTCCCCGCGATCTTCACCTATTGACTTCCAATTTTGTAAATATTTTTTTGTCAAAATAAAATTCAAAAGGTCGGTTTGATGAGTCCTCCTCTACAAGACGACGACGATGATGATGATGACGATGACGATGAGGATGATGATGAAGATGATGCTAATGATGATGCTGATGATGATACTGATGATAATAATGATAATGATGATGATGATGATGATGATGATGATGATGACGACAATGATGATGACGAGGACGAGGATGATAGTGACGAGGATGATGATGATGGCGACGAGAATGATGATGATGATGATAATGATGATGATGTCGATGATGATGATGATGATGATGATGATTATGACAATGATGAGGATGATGATGATGATGACGATGATGATGTTGATGATGATATTGATGATAATGATGATAATGATGATGATGATGACGATAATGATGACGATGACTATGATGATGATAATAACAGTGATGATGAGGATTAGGATGAGGATGATGATGATGGTGATGAGGAATGATGATGGTGACGAGGATGAAGATGATGGCGATGAGGATGATGATGATGATGATGCTAATGATGATGTCAATGATGATGATGATGATGATGATGATGGTGATGATGGTGATGATGATGATGATGATGATGACGATGATGAGGATGATGATGATGATGACGATGATGCTAATGATGATGTTGATGATGATATTGATGATGATGATGACGATAATGACAACGATGACTATGATTATGATAATAACAGTGATGATGAGGATTAGGATGAGGATGATGACGATGGCAATGAGGAATGATGATGGTGATGAGGATGAGGATGATGGTGATGAGGATGATGATGATGGAAACAAGGATGATGATGATGATGATGTTAATGATGATGTCGATGATGATGATGATGATGATGATGATGATGATGGTGATGGTGATGATGACGATGATGATGATGGGATGATGAAGACTATGATGCTAATTATGATTTTGATGATGATATTGATGATAATAAGGATGATAATCATCATCATCATCATAACCATGACGATGATGGCGATGATGACTATGATGATAATAATAATGATGATGATCATCATCATCATCATAATCATGACGATGATGATGATGATGACTATGATGATGATAAAAACAGTGACGATGAGGATGAGGATGATGGCAATGATACAAATAGAAAGTAAACAAAAAGTGGTGTAAACGGAAACACACTATTGTGTAACAAAGAAAATGTTAAGCACCTAAATTTCCTTTGTCATGGTAATAATAATATTAAGTTTACTATAGTGTGATCTAACACATTAGCGCATACTGTATCGCATCATCAAGGAATCAACCTCACCACACACATAGGCACATAGTTGGGGCACAAGGTTTGTTGATTTACAATTATTTTCAAGGTTTATTTTTCTTGAAGATTAAGTACTTTTGGCTATGAGAATTATCTATGGGACTTCTATGTGTGACAAAATTGAGAGTTACAATTTAAGGTCTATGACCCTATATTTTTGGTCAATGGTCATTTAAGATGTCAAAACCAAACAAAATTTTCTAATGTTCTAAAACTAGAAATATAATGTTCTAAGGCATTATAAGGAAAAAATTTATCTAAATTTTTATTCTTATAATAGTTAGAATAATTTCCTATGACAAGGCCATCAAATTTCCTACGACAAGGCCGTTGAATTTCCTATGACATATCCATCAAAAAACCTATGCAAGGCCGTTGAATTTCCTATGACAAGGCCGTCGAATTTCCTACAACAAGACCATCGAATTTCCTACGGCATATCCGTCGAAAAACCTACACACTAGTGTAAAAAATCTAACGATATAGTTCTTACATTTTCTAAAAACATCGTCGTCTAAAAACCTATGCCTACATCGTCTGAAATTTGACGACACTAAAATCATTCAAAAGGATCAATACTTTTCATCATTGTTGTCCGACACATCCATACGATACGTTGGATTTCATCGGATTCTGTCGTCGTATTTTGGGTTCAAATCCTATTGTGACTCATTAACTCATTTAAGAGATTTCAAAACAGAATCTTTACCAGCAAGCATGCCCATGGCCTTGAAGGACCTTAACTCAATGGAATGCTAAAGGAATATGGCTTAAAATAAGAAAGTCAACACATGCAAACTTCAACAGCATAGACCATGATGAAACATTGTATCTACTGATCTAAAAATTGCTTCAGAAAGAAAAACATGTTGATTTCTACTTGGAAATTAACAATCAGAGTTTGACAAAGGACTGTTTGAAAGTCCCAAGATGATCATTTTGTACCTTATGTATACTTCCTGCACTACCAAATACCTTTTGTACCTTCTGAAGAAAAAAATATTTTGATTCCAAGTACAAACTAACCCTCAACCAATTCCAATTCCAATTTTTTAAACTATGATATAGAATAATGTAATATAATGATAAAGTCCTTGTTAAGCAAACGTTTGAAAAATTCCTTTGCTTTAGAAGACATAGCAGGCCAAGGATCATCCTCAAAACTAGGATCAGCCCTCAAAATAGCTTAAAAAATACCAGACTCAGTTCAAGCCCAGAAAGGTCGACGACCACAAATAAGGATTCATACAATGACACCGATGCTCCGCACATCTCTATACCATAAGACCTGTGAAGAACTTCTGGTGCAACATAGCATGCACTATGTACAATATCATTTAATCTTTCATCTGCACATATCTCCAAAGTTAAATTTAAGTGCTATTAGCTTCATGAACATATAATTTTGTATTGTTGATAAGCGCAAAATGTTCTCAAATCAGCTACCAATATGCCATGTGAAATAGACCTGTCTTAACAAAGTCTGACAAGCCAAAATCTATAGCCTTCAAATCCCCATGTTCATCCTTGCTAGTGAATAGAAAATTTTGTTCCAGTAATACATGTTTGTTTTCTAAGTCAATATGCGTACATGTGAAAATAATTTTTAAAATGAAAACTATCAAGCAGTTGAAGGTGGGATAAGGACACAACCTTTCCACTAGAAAAATTTGAAACTGGCTAAAATATTAATATTCATCAGAAAATATCAACACTACTTCACATATCATGAATCCCATTATAGTTTCATATTATAGTTTCTGCAATAAGGACGGTAAAAAAAACTATTAGTAAGAGGATACCTATGGCTTGATATCTTGATGAACCACACCTTGAAGAAGACAAAAAGCTACAACATTTAAAATTTGAACGACAACATCTTTTGCATCATCTTGTGGATACTTTCCTTCGTGAAAAATCAAAGTGGGAAGTAGCATATTCGTTCAGTTAATTAAAAAATAAAAATGAATCATCCAAGTTTTATCATAACCCCATATTACTTTGAGCAGTCAGATAAGAGAAATCCTTCAGCATTAAAAATTCAATTACAATAAACCTGATTTGTCCAAGTATTTTTCAGAATGACATTTTGTCTAAATAATAAACTTAAATACCTAAATTTCTCATCTTCAAAATTTTTTCATGCAAATCTTATAAAAAATATAATAGGGTAAAGAAAAAATGAGCTTAAAAAGAGAACCACACTAAAATCAAGCATCCAAAGCCAAACTAACCAATGTATTTAGGCACTATAATAATAGTAATCTAACTTTAAAGTCACAGCCTAGCAAGACACCAAATTGGTGTACAAGATCCCCTTGTTTGTGGAACAGGGGACTCCTATGCACATCAATTTGACTACTAAAGTCTACAGAGGAGGTGTACAAACCCTATCCCCTCAGGGTTTGAACCTGTGACCACCAAAGAGGAAACACATGTTCTTAACCGTTAGGCCCTTAAGTGTGCAAACCCTATATGACCCCCCAAGAGTTAAATTCAATACCACCATTGGATACTGAATCGATTCCCATGGAAATCATATGCAAAATCTTGAGTTTCCAGAGGCATATTTTTGGACGAATTCTTGTCTGAACTTATTTTGCATAATTTTCTCAGCTTCAAAATTTCCAATGCAATTGACATAATAAATATACTAGGGTAAAGGATAATTAGTCTTGATCATTGCATTAAGCTTGAGCTCTCCAAACCACACTTTCTAATGACAATAGGCACTTTGTTGTCTGTATTAAGTTTAAACAATATGACAGCATGAAAATCGAGCCTCGGAATCACCATTAGTAATCAATGTAATCATCACCCACAAACCACAAGCATCATATATATTTTATCATTAGCCTTGCTTTAGTTATGGTGGCGATCTTGCAACTGATTTCATTAAAACCCATTGGCAGTTTATTTATAATACTATGTTTTTTAAAGTCATTTTTAGCAATCAATCCTTTTAACCCATCTCACACAGTCTTTCATCATGATAGTGTCAAGCCTTTTCTATGTAAGGTGGCATCAAAATAACAATTACCAAAATAGATAAGAATGAAAATAGAAATAAAAGAGCATAAACTATGCTCATCCATCGTTTTGGAACACAACATTCACTGCATGGTTAAAATACTGCTCTTAACTTAGGTAGGAGAAAAACATATTTATATATTGTGGCTTAGCCATAAAAAATATAAATAGGAGGTAATTGGACTTGGAACTTACTCCATTACTATATATACATTTGAATTATCTTCATATGCTTAATGAAATTTCACCAAGTATGGTATTGTTTCAATGCTCTGAGAATTAAAGTAATGTTCTTTCAATGCTCTGAGAAATTTCACCAATTCACATTGCATCTTGTTTGCATATCAGCACTCTGAAAAAGTAAGAATATGCTCCATATCTCCAAGGCTAGTAAATAATATGCAAAAAGAAAACAATCAACCATCAAGTGCACTTGGATCTGGAAAAATAAACGAAAGTGGCCATAAGCTATTACTAAAAACATCAACCAGATATGACAGTGCCCAGTGGTACTCCAACATTTAACACCATCTATGCTTTGCAATTGTTTGCAGAATGTTGGCTTCACAGCCATTAGGATTCCAAGATAATAATATAAATAATAAAATATGACAACAAATAGCAACAAGGTGATGGGATAAAATCCATTTGCAACACATTTTCTCTGTGAAGCTCACATCTAACACACATATAGAGATCTATTAATTATTATTTGGCCCTATTGGCAGCTGTCTCGATGATTTAAAGTTTGAACAACTCGTCATTTAATATATTTACCATAGCAATTGAAAGAGAATATATAGGCCTTCATCTATATTTTAATGTAAATGTCTGGTACTAACAAATCATATGTTTTTGGGATTGGAAAGAAGACCAACATAGAAATATTTTTAGTAAAAAAATACCGTCTTCGACTTGTTCTTGCACAAAATCCTCTTTGTTATAATTTCTTTTAGATGGCCTAGATTTATCTTCATCCATTTTCCTTTCTTCTCCCAACAGTTTGGTGGCCCTTCCTCAATATTATTATATAACAAATAGAACACTTCTTAATACTTGGAAAAAAAGTAGTATATTTTATTTTCATACCCATTGAAAGCTTGGATTAATTTTGCAGCATCATCACGCCTTGTGACAGAAAGTTCAAAAAGAAGCATGATTGCGTAACTAATAGACCAGACGAAGATTTTTAAAAGGATTCACTTTGAATCAGCTTATGAATAAATGTGCTAAAACATAATAATAAAGTCCAAGTCTCCAACAATATCAGTACCAATCCCATTGTTTGGTTAACATGAAATTATTTTGTGTTTGTCACTTTGTGAGTGCTTCATTGTATAACTAGATCAATATATGACACACAAAACAATTGAAAATCATCTTACTATTTTTATCATATGGAGGATTCTCACCATCTAAATGACATTGGCAGTGGCGATTATCTCTGTCACAATAATTTGAATGGCCCACAACCCCATACCACCATTCTGCCAAGAAAAGGAGTAACATTATATCAAAAATTGTTTCAAAGAAAATACTTATCATGTATTTTTCAAGCATAAGAGGATATCAATTGAAGGATGAACAAATTACTTACCTGTAGATCTCACTATGACTACGAATCAACATAAGAACAATTACAACTATAATAAAACATTCACTTGTTCAAAAGATCCAAGACATTAGTCCATAAAAAGTACAAGGCTACACGTACTGTATGGAAATTTCTTGTTCCTTCTCCAATGTATCTGAACATTATCTCCAGGACATAGGTCATTCAAACAATCAGATGGGTGAAGATCATGGGCAGGCATGTCAACTAGAGGTGCTTGCAGCCTCTCCCACTGTACTCCTTCCTCAACGACAATTGTTCGATGACAATGTGGTGGATACCTGCAAAGGAAACCCTTAAATTTTGATGCATATATGTAAATATTTCCTGCAGGAAGTACCCTGAGAAGTAAACCAGAATTAAGAGTCAACAACAGAATTTCGAAGTGAGGTCCATCTAGCTTATAGGTTAAGTGCAAAATTGGAGCACTTGCTGCAATGTTGACCTGTAACATGCCCCAATTTTGCAAAAAAAAAATTATATTATTTGATATTATTTGAGGACAATATGTTAAACTTTATGCTAAGTTGTAATTGATGAGTCAGCAGAGTCAAGGATATTTAATGCAATTCTGAATATTTTAATTATAATTAAATAAAGGTGGAGACAACAGCTTAGGAGAGTTGTTAAAAGAGTGTTTGCTGGTTAAATTGGTGGAGGAGACTGGGTGGAGAGAAAACAGACATGTGGCATCATCCTCAAACCACTTCCAACTGTTGCAAGTGGCAACCTCCCTACATTTGGGGTCATGATTCCCCCCCAAGAAAGTGGAATCAGAGTAGGTGGCTCAATTAATGACAATTGACCCAAAATACCTAGGCAATATTTATAAAAATTCCCATTGAAGAGAGCTGAGGATGCTCATTCTAGAGAAGTGATCATTCAGGTGAATGTACTTCAAAGAAATTCAATGGAAGGGAATTGTGGAAAGAGTTTGAAGGGATAACTGTTGAGTGATCTACTGCAGCTTTTCAGCTGAAGGATCTTATTGCTAAGTGCAGAGTGTTTACTGAGTCATTGGACTAGTTTATTATTTGCATGCTCCACTAGTTCTCAGCAAAGAAGACCAGGAACATGCTTGGGGGTCCTAAGGAAGCGTTGTTTGAGCGCTCTCCAGGAGTTGGTAGGGAGGAACGACCTCTTAATGCTGTTGTTTTCTATCCTAATCAAGTTCTACATTTTTCTGTTTTACTGTGTTAGATAGTTAAATATGAATCTGATTGTTAAACGGATGTTAAATATTTAATTGTAAAATGTTAGAGTTAGTAATCTTTTAGATTATTGAAGAAATGAATCTGAATTGGTAATGTGTTAAGATGGAGAATAATTCTAATCTGTGTTTTTCCACGCCTGGAAGGACCAGGCCGTACTCCAGCATAGACATAGTATTTAAAGTAGATGAAGAAAATGATAAGAGACTGAACTGAATAGATGTGGATCTACATTTTATAATAGCATTGTAATTTATTTCAGAATGTAGATTATTATCAAAAAGAATAATAATCTAGTTATCTATGTTATTGTTTTTACAAGTTTGTTTATGTAAATTTACTGGAAAGAAATAGCAGTAATATAGTACAGGTAGAAGGATTATTATGTTACGAAACCCTAGTAGATAAATGTTGTTTTTTTTCCTAAAGTATATTATTCTTTTATTTCAAGTTAAAATAAGCATGAGGTTAAACTGTGTTATGTTATAACTATATTCCTTTGTGTTTGTTTAATATCTATTTGCAAATGCAGTAGAAGAAGCACAGTCAAACTACTTTATTACATTCAGCTGAATTAAGAAGTAAATTATAAATACTTATTTTTATTTACTAATCTTATCAACTAAAGTAAGTCTAACAAATACTAGAACCCAAGTAGGGTGTTATTAAAATAATCAAATTATAAAGAATAAACTAAGTTACAGAGTTTATGTACATCTTTTCAAAGAACTCTGAATAAACCCTAACTGTCTTTTATTAAATAAAACAAATAGAATATGATAATAACTAACATATAAATAAATGTCTATTTATGAAAAGAACTGTTTTTTTTAAATTACAAATAGGTTATACCTGTAAAAGTAAACTACAGGGTCGAAACCCTAAAAAAATATTATATTTACAAATGACAAACATTTAAGCTATAATCCGATTACTTGGATTATTTTATTAATAAATAATTAAACTATTATAAATTATTTACAGTCCATTAAGGAAAAAAGAAAAGACAAATGTAATGTTTAAATGGAATTTTCATATCACACACCTGTAACACTAATTAAAAACAAAATTAATAAGTAACCAAAATTATTAAAAAAAATAAATTGAAAGATTTATTTAAACAAGGGTTTCCTACAGGAAAACCTTAGCTCGTATTTCTCGAGCAATAAGTAAATTTTACAAACACATTATGACTGAGTTACAGTCCTAATATAATTAACCATATTATATATACAATATATAATAAATAGTAAATTCTTTATTCACAGTCGAATAGGGTAAAAACCTAAGTACACAGAGTCACAAAAATAGCATTACTGCAAGCGATTCTGAGCTAGAAATAAATCCTTTTAAAAACCATTGTATTGCATTGGCGGGTCGTAAGGCTAGAATTTTTTTAAAACTATTTACAACACGCAACTCATGGCCGAGACTACCATCGACGAGGGGAGGGTTTGTAAGCAAAATAGAACCCAATAATTATTTGAAAAGAAACTGCATAGCTAAAGATGAAGCTGGACAAGCTTCC
This sequence comes from Pseudotsuga menziesii, assembly GCA_001517045.1. Classification (NCBI taxonomy): domain Eukaryota; kingdom Viridiplantae; phylum Streptophyta; class Pinopsida; order Pinales; family Pinaceae; genus Pseudotsuga; species Pseudotsuga menziesii. Next base: position 226,305 of record LPNX011210921.1, on the reverse strand, counting down.
ATGCTCAGGGTTTCCCATCGACAACCCTGTTACAAGTAGGGCAAGAACCCAAACGATGAATGCAGGGCTTACCCATTTGAAATCATGGCCGTCAAAGACAGCCAACAATTGTTTCATCATAGAATGCAAAAATTGTCTCAAGTTCCTATAAAGAGATTACAATGCCGAGTGTTATTTACAAAACTCTTAAAATATTGTAAACCCTACTGCAAAAAAAACCATGCAGTAAATCTCTATGTTGAAAATAAAACTAAATAATTAAATTAAGGAAGAATGTAGAATAGTCTATCGGAGAGACTGTCACTAACTGAAAAATGCTCTTATGAATCTCCAAACATTGCGACAATGAAGGAGCACAACCAACAGCAGTGAAGCCTCAGCTTCGCACAGTAGTGACAGGCCACGGAAAAAGGCCAAGTGGAGTTACAAACAGGACGCAAGCCAAGTGCAAATGAAACCAACACACTTTTGCAGAGTATAAACCCACAGATACAAAGAAATGGCAACCAGACCGAACACCAGAGGCTACAACACATTACAATTAAGTGTTGGACCAAGATAGAGTAGAGACAACACTCACAGCCGCCATGAGACCTTGCAGACAGTCGAAGGCCAGCGTGAACTACAGAAAAAGAATAGCAAAGGGTTAGGGTTGCATCAATTATATATCTCCAATACATGTCCAGGAGATGACCACATGCCCTCAAGAAAATCAAACCATGCGTGGGTCGAGTTTTATAGTCACCTGCGTTCCAAATAATTCCAATCATTTAAGCATGATTCTCATCAAAACGATGCATAAAACTATAATGTATGCCTTTATTCATCATATCGTAATTATATGTATTTCTTATCATAATGTTTGATAGCTCATCATTGGCGTTTTGGTAACAATGTTAAGTTAACGTTAACCTAGCAAAATAGTGATAACCATTTAAACATTGGTAAATCCCAAAATCGACCATGCTTACAACAAGTAGGCTTATAGAATTACATAGCCATGATAAGTATGTATATATTTAATCCAAACTCATCACTTATAAACCAACAAATCGAATGGTTTTAATTTATGAAATTGAATAAAGTTGGATAGCATAGTAAAAGAATATATATTGAATTCTTTTACAAAGTTCAAATTTGGTTTAGACTTGCATAGACACTAGTTGCTTCTCAACTAGTCAATTGCTAGTAATTTACCATGATTATTTATGGGTAAGATAATATTGTGTTTATACAAGATAATTTGAACTTAGCATAGGATAAATGTTGATCATTATAGAAATATCTATCGTAAAGGCTGTTATAGACAGTAACTTAATATAAGAAAGGCATTATAGTAATAACGAAAATTATAATAGAATAATCCCACTCAAGTCCATAATCATTGGAACAACATGGATTGACTTAGATTTAAGAAGTCAAGGCAAACAGTTTTCCATGTGAAACGATGCAGTTGTTTTTACACTAATTACACTTATAATAACAAGAAGTTTTATAGGCTGTAAGCTTCCCTACAAAAGCTAAGTATCGATCAGCTTGATACTCAAGTAAATAATACGATAATGTATATGATACAATAGTACTTGCAGTACGACATTGACGAGGAAGCTAATAACCTGTTAATGAGCAATTGATTTAAACATATAAGTAAAAGGTTGATACTTACTATACTAGTAGGTTAAATAGGAAATCTAATTTCATATCCTAATGAGAATTTTACTATCAGTATTGATCGAAGCTCTTCCATGTATAAAAATGAATAGTACCATAAGTATAACATTGCAAGATATGCATATCAAAGTAGAAATTACTATGTAACAAAGATTAAAAGTTTAAAGTCACAATAAGTATTTTTACTGTTGCTAAGTTCAATAAAGATAGGAACTCATTTATTTGAACTTTGCTTACAAGAAAAACTGGAGAAAACAAACTGCTTTATCTCATGGAAGTTGCTTGGAATTTATTAGCTTATATACTAAGCATTTTAATTGCAAATAGAAACACTTCTTGATACTTTATGAATTTAAAACGCTTACTTGTTCAATCATACCTGTAAACCTGTAAGAACCAGTAATATTTCTGCGTTACCATAAATGCTAAGTAAGCCCAGGATTCAAAGTTAGATTCCACCTACTTTCCATAAAGAAGACTCATCATTAAACCGAAAGAAAACAGCATGCAAGTAAATCTTTTCATGTTACGAAAAGGAAACTATTTTAGTTAATGTAATTTAAACATGTGTAATACTAATCGTGGACGGTTTCATTTTCCGCTAACCATTAGATGTTAATTAACCGTATATTCATCATTTTATGTTATCTCAAAATTTTAAATTTTTGTGAAAATTTGGGGTTTTGACATGTGGTATCAGAGCACAAGGTTCAAACACTAGGCCTTGATGAAGCCGAACTAGCTTTTATGAAACAGTGATTTGAATTATTATGCTGATGTATTTTCTTTTAAATGTTATTTAATAGAGAAATTGTTTCTGAAGTTTAACAAACAGGTATGGAAAGGCTGGAGGAATATGCAGAGGAGGAATCTCCATTTACTGAACCAGAAAACTTACCAAGAGATCCTATACCAGAAGATTTAACCACCAATTCCTCAAAACTGTTACAAACAGTAAAAGACCTAAAATCTGAAATGGAATCTTTAAAATGAGAGAATGAAAGGATTTTGAGGGCTCAAGAGGAGCTGAATCAAATCCTAACAGAAAGGTTTCAAACTGAGAGTAGGGGTAGGAGAACTGAATCAGAAGATACAAGTCATCAACATAAATTTAAAAAGATGAAACATATTAAAAGTGAAAGTAGTTCATCTTCAGAGGTGTTTGGTGAACAATGTAATTTTCATTCAACTAGTGATAGTAGTGATGACAATCATTATACTAAAAAGAGGAAATACAAACCTTATGAGGAAATTTCTAGGGAATTCAAAAAGATAAAACCACCAACATTTAATGGAGAGATTGAGAAGGGGGAGGAAGCAGAATCCTGGTTATCTAGGATGAAGAAGTACTTCCAGATATATAACTATTCTAACAAGTTAAAGGCTAGAATGGCTATCTAAAATCTCTCAGGAAAGGATGACATTTAGTGGTAGGACTTGAAGAGAGTTAAGGGAATAAAAGAGAAGAATGTAAATTGGAGTACCTTCAAGAGGTACTTTAAAAAGAAATTTATGTCTGAGCAATACTATGAAGAGAGAGCAAAATAATTTTATGAGCTTAAATTAGGATCAATGGCAATGAAAGATCTAAACAAGTTTTTAAGTATGCTTAGGTATGTGCCATACCTTGTAGATGAAAAACCAAAGGTACAATGATTCCTCAGTTGTCTACCTTATCATATTAAGGATAGGATTGAATATGAAAATCTAAAGACTTTGGAAGAAGCTATGAGGAAAGCCAACTTTTGTTATGAACAGAATCGGAAGAAGGAAAGCATGGCCAACTATAGGCCAAGAAGAATAATAACCAGTATGATAAAAAGAAGAAATAATTTGTACCCAACATAAATTCTAAGAACAATAAGGCCAGAAATTTTCCTAACAAAAATTTTCCAGGAAATAAGAATAATTCACCAAGCAATCAGAATAATTCTAAGGGTAAAGAATTTGCTAATAACCATGGTAATTCCACCAAGAACTTTGAGCGCAAAGAACCTATAAAATGTTTGGAGTGTAATGGCCCACACTATGCCTCAGTCTGTCCTAATCGAAAAAGGATTGTCAATAATATTCATACCATACAGGAAGAGATGATTGTTAGAGAATTAGCAAGGACTATGCCCAGAATCAATGCAGCCTTGGAGAATCGACAAGAAGAATATCAAACTTCCATGGCAGAAGTAGAAGGTATGCTAAATCAAACCCCTATAACTATTTTAATTGATCCAGGAGCTAGTCTTAGTTATATTGCACCAAAAATGGTAGAAAAATGTAAGTTACCTATTGAAAAATTTGAAAATTCTTGGTTGGTTCAGTTAGCCACTAGTGCTAAAAGGAAGGTAACTTGTTTTGTAAAAGAATGTACAGTAGTTATGGATCAATTTGAAACTGTTGTAAAGCTTAATGTATTACCTCTTGGTTCTTATGATTTACTTATCAGTATGGATTGGTTAGAACAACATAGGGTAATTTTAAATTGTTATGATAAAACCTTTACGTGTGTAAACCATGATGGAAAACCAATAAGTGTAAAGGGGATCCCTAGAAAAAAAACTATAAGGCATATTTCTACTCTACATCTTAAGAGAGCTGTTAGGAAGGGTTGTAAATATTATGCAGTAACAATAACTGATGAAGAGAATCTAAATAAGACAGATAAATTAAAATTGGAAGACATACCAGTCTTAAGAGAATATGTTGATGTATTCCCTGAAGAAATTCCAGGACTACCTCCAAAAAGGGAACTGGATTTCACCATTGAGCTAGTGCCTGGTGTAGTACCTAGCTCAAATGCCCCTTATCGAATGAACATACTTGAACTTAATGAATTAAAGTCTCAATCAAAAGAACTTATTGATAAAAAATATATTCGACCTAGTGTGTCTCCCTAGGGGGCACTTGTCATCTTCATTGAGAAAAAGGATGGAACCATGCGACTTTGCATAGATTAACGTTAGTTGAATAAGATGACTATTAAAAATCGATACCCGTTGCCCCGCATAGATGATCTATTTGATCAACTACGTGGAGCCATGGTGTTTTTGAAAATAGATTTAAGGTCTGGATATCATCAAGTTAGGATTAAAGATGGAGACATCTTTAAGGCAGCTTTTAGAACTCGATATGGCCATTACGAGTTTGTTGTCATGCCATTCGGGCTTACTAATCCCCAACTATTTTTATGTGTTTAATGGAAAACGTTATGCATAAGTATCTAGATAAGTTTGTAGTCATGTTCATCGAAGATATATTAATCTATTCAAAAACTAAAGAAGAACATAAAGAACATTTAAAAATTGGTTTGCAAGAGTTACGAGATCAATAAATCTTTGTAAAGTTTAGTAAATGTGATTTCTTCAAGGATAAGATTCAGTACTTAGGTCATGTGATGACCAAGGAAGGGATTTCAATAGATCCCGAAAATATAAAGGTGATCGAAGATTGGCCGGTTCCTAAGGATGTTACTGATGTTCGATCTTTCATGGGAATTACCGGTTACTACAGGAGGTTCATTGAATGTTTTTTGAGGATCGTGAATCTAATAACTTATTTGTATAAGAAAGGAAAGAAATTCAATTGGAACTAAAAATGTGAGGAAAGCTTTAAAAAGTTAAAAACTTTATTAACCAGTGCACCTATTTTAAGAATAGCTGATCCAAATAAATAATTTGTAGTGTGCACTAACGCCTGTAATGATGGTTTAGGTGGTGTTCTGACTCAAGAAGGGCATGTTATTGCCTATGAGTCTAGGAAATTAAAAATTCATGAAAAGAATTATGCAACTTATGATCTGGAATTAGCAGTTGTTATACATGCTCTAAAGATGTGGCGACATCACCTAATTGGCAGAAAATTTATTTTAATGACTGATAATAAATGATTAAAGTATATGTTAGATCAGCCTAATCTAAATACCAGACAAGCTAGGTGGCTATCTTTTCTAAGTGAGTATGATTTTGAAATTCAGCATGTTAAAGGTAAAGAAAATAAAGTTGTTGATGCATTAAGTAGGAATGCAAGGCTGAATTTTGCAGTAGTTATCAGCACTTATATGACAGATTTGGATGAACGGCTTAAAGTAGGAATAGAACAAGATCAAATTTACCAAAGTTTACAAGCGAAAACTAAAGAAAATCCAACCGAAAGCTTAAGTAAATGGTATAGTTTGAATGCAAAAGAATTTTTACTGTATAAAGACAGAATGTATGTACCTAAAGTACCTAAAATTAAGCTGTTAATTTTGGATGAAATCCACAAAACTCCATACTCAGGTCATCCAGGCTATCAAAAGACTATAACTATGTTAAGAAAAGAATATTTTTGGCCAAATATGAAGACTGAATTAGCCGCAGTATATTGCTAGGTGTTTTGAATGTCAGCAGGTGAAAAATAAACATCAACGCCCAGCAGGATTACTTAAGTCATTACCCATTCCTAGCTAGAAATGGGAGATAATTAGTCTCGATTTTGTTACTGGACTTCCTAGAAATCATAATTTAAATGATTCTATCATGGTAGTAGTTGATAAGTTAAGTAAAGAAGCTCACTTTATACCTGTTAAAACTACATATAAAGCTGCAAATATAGCTGATATCTTTCTAAAACAGATTTTCTGCTCTCATGGAATACCAAAAGTCATAATCTCAGATAGAGATCCTAAATTTATAGGTAACTTTTGGAGATCTCTGTTTAAAGGATTAAACACTACATTGAATTTTAGTACTTTGTTCCATCCTCAAATAGATGGACAAACTGAAAGAGTAAACCAAGTACTGGAAGATTTATTAAGAATGTATGTGAAAGACCAGCCAGGTAAATAGGAGAATTATTTGCATCCGGTAGAATTTGCTTATAATAATAGTTTTCAGGCATCAGCCAGATTTAGTCCTTTCGAAATTTTATATGGAAGGAAATGTAATACTCCTATTTCTTGGAGTAATCCGATGGATAGATTGGTATTAGGTCCTAAACTTTTAAAGGAAATGGAAGAAATTGTAAAGAAGGTACAAGGTAATCTGAAAGTTACACAGGATCGACAGAAAATTCAAGCAAACCTTACAATAACTCCAAAGGAGTTTCAAGTAGGTGAACATGTGTTCATCAAGGTGAGGCCCAAAAAGAGCTCTCTGAGATTGGGGAGCTGTGCAAAATTAGCACCTCGTTACTGTGGTCCATTTGAAATTTTGTTTAGGATTGGACAAGTAGCTTACCAATTAGCATTACCACCAAATTTAAGAGTACATAATGTTTTTCACATTTCTGTATTAAAGAAATATATTCATGATGCTACTCATGTTGTTAACTGAAATGATGTACAAGTGGAACTAGAAGGATATTTTCTGGTGGAACTGGACTGTATCCTCAGGCAGAGGGAGATCACACTTCAGAACAACACTATTGGACAGGTGAAGGTGCAATGGAAGCACCTTAGTCAAGAGGAAGCCACCTGGGAATTGGAAAGTAATATGCAAGATGCATATCCAATTCTGTTCCAGGGGAATTCTGAGGATGATGAATAAATAACATCGAGGACGATGTTATTCTCTAAGTGGTTGAGTATGTCACATGCCCCAATTTTGCAAAAACAATTTTATATTATTTGAGGACAATATGTTAAATTTTATGCTAAGTTGTAATTGATGACTCAGCAGAGTCAAGGATATTTAATGTAATTATGAATATTTTAATTATAATTAAATAAAGGTGGAGACAACAAATTAGGAGAGCTGTTAAAAGAGTGTTTACTGGTCAAATTGGTGGAGGAGACTGGGTGGAGAGAAAACAGACACGTGGCAGCATCCTCAAACCACTTCCAACTATTGCAGGTGGCAACCTCCATACATTTGGGGTCATGATTCCCCAAGAAAGTGGAATCAGAGTAGGTGGCTCAATTAATGACAACTGACCCAAAAGACCTAGGCAATCTTTATAAAAATGCTGATTGAAGAGAGCTGAGGCTACTCATTCTAGAGAAGTGATCATTCAGGTGAATGTACTTCAGATAAATTCAATGGAAGGGAATTGTGGAAAGAGTTTGAGGAGATAACTGTTGAGTGATCTACTGTAGCTTTTCAGATGAAGGATCTTACTACTGAATGCAGAGTGTTTACTGAGTCATTGGACTAGTTTATTGTTTGCATGCTCCACTAGTTCTCAGCCAAGAAGAACAGGAACAGGCTCAGGGGTCCTAAGAAAGAATTGTTTGAGAGCTCTCTAGGATTTGGTAGGGAGGAATGGCCTCTTAACACTGTTTTTGTCTATCCTAATCAGGTTCTACATTTTTCTATTTTACTGTGTTAGATAGTTAAATCTGAATCTGACTGTTAAACGGATGTTAAATATTTAGTTGTAAAATGTTAGAGTTAGTAATCTTTTAGATTATTGAAGAAATGAACCTGAATTAGTAATGTGTTAAGATGTAGAATAATTCTAATCTGTGTTTTTCCATGCCTGGAAGGACCAGGCCATACTCTAGCACAGACAGAGTATTTAAAGTAGATGAAGAAAATGATAAGAGACTGAACTGAATAGATGTGGTTCTGCATTTTATAATAGAAGCGTAATTTATTTTAGAATGTATATTATTATCAAAAAGAATAATAATCTTGTTATCTATGTTATTGTTTTTACAAGTTTATTTATGTAAATTTACTGGAAAGAAATAGCAGTAATATAGTACAGGTAGAAGGATTATTATGTTACAAAAATACCCTAGTAGATAAATGTTGTGTTTTTTCGTATAGTAGATTATTATTTTATTTCAAGTTAAAATATGCATGAGTTTAAACTGTGTTATGTTATAACTATATTCCTTTGTGTTTCTTTAATATCTATTTGCAAATGCAGTAGAAGAAACACAGTCAAACTACTTTATTACATTCAGCTGAATTAAGAAGTAAATTATAAATACTTATTTTTATTTACTAACCTTATCAACTAAACTAAGTCTAACAAATACTAGAACCCAAGTAGGGTGTTATTAAAATAATCAAATTATAAAGAACAAACTAAGTTACAGAGTTTATGTACATCTTTTCAAAGAACTCTGAATAAACCGTATCTCTCTTTTATTAAATAAAACAAATAGAATATGGTAATAACTAACATATAAATAAATGTCTATTTATGAAAATAATTGTTTTTTTTAATTACAAACAGGTTATACTTGTAAAAGTAAACTATAGGGTCGAAACCCTAAACAAATATTATATTTGCAAATGACAAACATTTAAGCTATAATCTGATTACTTGGATTATTTTATTACTAGATAATTAAACTATTATAAAATGTTTATATTCCATTAAGAACAAAAGAAAAGACAAATGTAATGTTTAACTGGAATTTTCATATCACACACCTATAACACTAATTAAAAACAAAATTAATAAGTAACTGAACTTATTAAAAAAATAAATTGAAAATTTTATTTAAACAAGGGTTTCCTACAGGAAAACCCTAGCTCGTATTTCTCGAGCAATAAGTAAATTTTACAAACACATTATGACTGAGTTACAGTCCTAATATAATTAACCATATTATATATACAATATATAATAAACAACAAATTCTTTATTCACAGTCGAATAGGGTAAAACCCTAAGTACATAGAGTCACAAAAATAACATTACTGCAAGCGAGTCCGAGCTCGAAAGAAATCCTTTTAAAAACCATTGTATTGCATTGACAGGTCGTAAGGATAGAATTTTTTTAAAACTATTTACAACACCCAACTCACAGCCGAGACTACCATCGACGAGGTGAGGGTTTGTAAAAAAAATAGAACCCGATAATTATTTAAAAAGAAACTGTATAGATAAAGATGAAGCTGGACAAGTTTCCACGCTCAGGGTTTCCCATCGACAACCCTATTACAAGTAGGGCAAGAACCCAAACGATGAACGCAGGGCTTACCCGTTTGAAGTCACGGCCTTCGAAGACAGCCAACAATTGTTTCATCACGGAATGCAAACATTGCCTCAAGTTCCTGCAAAGAGATTACAATGCTGAGTGTTATTTACAAAAATCTTAAAATATTGTAAACCCTACTGTAAAAACAACAATGCAGTAAATTTCTATGTCAAAAATAACACTAAATAACTACCTTAAGGAAGAATGTCGAACAGTCTATCGGAGAGACTGTCACTAACTATAAACTACTCTTATGAATCTCCAAACCCTGTGACAACGAAGGAGCACAACCAACAGCAGCGAAGCCTCATCTTCTCACAGCAGTAACAGGCCACAGAAAAAGGACAAGTTGAGTTACAAATAGGTGGCAAGCCAAGAACAAACAAAACCAACAGACTCTTGCAGAGTATAATCCCATGAAAAAACCCATAGATACAAAGAAATGGCAACAAGACCAAACATCGGAGGCTACAACACATTACACTTAAGAGTTGGTGCAAGATAGAGTAAAGAGAGCACTCACAGTTGCCATGAGACCTTACAGACAGCCGAAGGCCAGCGTGAACTACGGAGGAAGAATAACAAAGGGTTAGGGTTTCAATGATTATATATCTCCCATACATTGCCAGGATATGACCACATGCCCTAAAGAAAATCAAGCCATGCGTGGGTCGAGTTCTATAGTCACCTGCATTTCAAATAATTCCAATCATTTAAACATGATGCTCATCAAAACGATGCATAAAACTATAATGTATGCCTTTATTCATCATATCATAATTTTATGTATTTCTTATCATAAAGTTTGATAACTCATCATTGGCGTTTTGGTAACAATGTTAAGTTAACGTTGACCTAGCAAAAAAGTGATAACCATTTAAACATTGGTAAATCCCAAAATCAACCATGCTTACAACAAGTAGGCTTATATAATTACATAACCATGATAAGTATGTATATATTTAATCCAAACTCATCACTTATAAACCAACAAATTGAATGGTTTTGATTTATGAAATTGAATACAGTTGTATATCATAGTAAAAGAATATATATTGAATTCTTTTACAAAGTTCAAATTTGGTTTAGACTTGCATAGACACTAGTTGCTTCTCAACTAGTCAATTGCTAGTAATTTACCATAATTATTTATGGGTAAGAAAATATTGTGTTTATACAAGATAATTTGAACTTAGCATAGGATAAATGTTGATCATTATAGAAATATCTATCTTAAAGGCCATTATAGATAGTAACTTAATATAAGAAAGGTGTTATAGTCACATAATGAAAATTATAATAGAACAATCCCAATCAAGTCCATAATCATTGGAACAACATGGATTGACTTAGATTTAAGAAGTAAAGGAAAACAATTTTCCATGTGCAATGATGCAGTTGTTTTTACACTAATTACACTTATAATAACAAGAAGTTTTACAGGTTGTAAGCTTCCCTACAGAAGCTAAGTATCGATCAGGTTGATACTCAAGTAAATAATACGATAATGTATATGATACAATAGTACTTGTAGTACGACATTGACGAGGAATCTAATAACCTGTTAATGAGCGATTGATTTATACATATAAGTAATAGGTTGATACTTACTATAGTAGTAGGTTAAATAGGAAATCGAATTTCATATCCTAATGAGAATTTTACTATCAGTATTGATCAAAGCTCTTCTATGTATAAAAACCAATAGTACCATAAGTATAACATTGCAAGATATGCATATCAAAGTAGAAGTTACTATGTAACAAAGATTACAAGTTTAGAGTCACAATAAGTATTTTTACTATTGCTAAGTTTGATAAAGATAGGAACTCATTTATTTGAACTTTTCTTACAAGAAAAACTGGAGAAAACAAACTACTTTACCTCATGGAAGTTGCTTGGAATTTATCATCTTATCTACTAAGCATTTTAATTGCAAATTGAAACACTTCTTGATACTTTATGAATTTAAAATGTTTACTTGTTCGATCATACCTATAAACCTGTAAGAACCAGTAATCTTTCTGTGTTACCATAAATGCTAAGTAAGCTCAATATTCAAAGTTAGATTCCACCTACTTGCCATAAAGAAGACTCATCAATAAACCGAAAGAAAACAGCATGCAAGTAAATCTTTTCATGCTACGAAAAGGAAACTGTTTTAGTTAACGTAATTTAAAAATGTGTAATACTAATCATGGACGGTTTCATTTTCCGCTAACCATTAGCTGTTAGTTAACCGTATATTCAACATTTTATGTTATCTCAAAATTTTAAATTTTTGTGAAAAATTGGGGTTTTGACATGACCCAGGTTCAAGCTTCAAAACCTGGAAAGTGTACTCCCCTGGGCCGTGATAATGTATTCACCCAATCACTTCAGGGGAAATCTACATTGATTTTTTAATTCTATAAGATAACTAGAAACATGGGGCTTGTATTTTTATTAATTTATCAAGCAACCAGCAACATATTGTCATACAATACCAGCCATAAGAATTATTTGCTTCAATCCAAGAGGTTATTTATAGAGTATTGATACCTACGTCACGATTGTACACCTGAGCGGGAAACCAAAATTTCCCACTTTTTAGTGCCAGATACCATGCCATCACTGAATCAAAGACTCATGTTTTTTTCAAGAATGTGATTGTATAGTGTATACAGACATTTACAGATATTAGCCTCTTGCTCAAGAGTTTTGAAGGGAGATTGGTAACCGTTGATTCTTTGTCCACACTAAGGTAAACTTGCACATAATTATTTTTCTTTCTTTGGGGAATCCTACATCTTACTTCCCTCTCTTTTAGTATAGTTTATTATTGAATACCTTGGATGTGCATGTTTAGGAGGTGGCACTCATGGCTTTTCCAGACCTGGGTTATTTGTTTTGGTTTGATATCTACATGACTTGTCTACATTGTGGTAACACAAAGTAATAAAGTATGTTCTCTAGACATATATTTATTTTATTGGCTACATAGGGAAGGAGCATTGATTGGGCATCTTGAATAATTGGTTCTTATAGGCATGCCAATGGATATCCATTGAATACTTCTGCAAACAAATTGTGGAACATCACTGATTGCTAATTGATGTTTTTTTTTACTTTTCTAAATAACTACCTTAAGGAAGAATGTCGAACAGTCTATCGAAGAGACTGTCACTAACTGCAAACTACTCTTATGAATCTCCAAACCCTGCGACAACGAAGGAGCACAACCAACAGCAACGAAGCCTCATCTTCGCACAGCAGTGACAGGCCATAGAAAAAGGACAAGTTGAGTTACAAATAGGTGGCAAGCCAAGTGCAAACAAAACCAACAGACTCTTGCAGAGTATAATCCCATGAAAAAACCCATAGATACAAATAAATGGCAACAAGACCAAACACCGGAGGCTACAACACGTTACACTTAAGCGTTGGTGCAAGATAGAGTAGAGAGAGCACTCACAGCTGCCATGAGACCTTGCAGACAGCCGAAGGCCAGTGTGAACTACGGAGGAAGAATAACAAAGGGTTAGGGTTTCAATGATTATATATCTCCAATACATTGCCAGGAGATGACCACATGCCCTAAAGAAAATCAAGCCATGCGTGGGTCGAGTTCTATAGTCACCTGCATTTAAAATAATTCCAATCATTTAAACATGATGCTCATCAAAACGATGCATAAAACTATAATGTATGCCTTTATTCATCATATCGTAATTTTATGTATTTCTTATCATAAAGTTTGATAACTCATCATTGGCGTTTTGGTAACAATGTTAAGTTAACGTTGACCTAGCAAAAAAGTGATAACCATTTAAACATTGGTAAATCCCAAAATCAACCATGCTTACAACAAGTAGGCTTATATAATTACATAACCGTGATAAGTATGTATATATTTAATCCAAACTCATCACTTATAAACCAACAAATTGAATGGTTTTGATTTATGAAATTGAATACAGTTGTATATCATAGTAAAAGAATATATATTGAATTCTTTTACAAAGTTCAAATTTGGTTTAGACTTGCATAGACACTAGTTGCTTCTCAACTAGTCAATTGCTAGTAATTTACCATGATTATTTATGGGTAAGAAAATATTGTGTTTATACAAGATAATTTGAACTTAGCATAGGATAAATGTTGATCATTATAGAAATATCTATCTTAAAGGCCATTATAGATAGTAACTTAATATAAGAAAGGTGTTATAGTCACATAATGAAAATTATAATAGAACAATCCCAATCAAGTCCATAATCATTGGAACAACATGGATTGACTTAGATTTAAGAAGTAAAGGAAAACAGTTTTCCATGTGAAATGATGCAGTTGTTTTTACACTAATTACACTTATAATAACAAGAAGTTTTACAGGTTGTAAGCTTCCCTACAGAAGCTAAGTATCGATCAGCTTGATACTCAAGTAAATAATATGATAATGTATATGATACAATAGTACTTGTAGTACGACATTGACGAGGAATCTAATAACCTGTTAATGAGCGATTAATTTATACATATAAGTAATAGGTTGATACTTACTATAGTAGTAGGTTAAATAGGAAATCGAATTTCATATCCTAATGAGAATTTTACTATCAGTATTGATCAAAGCTCTTCTATGTATAAAAACCAATAGTACCATAAGTATAACATTGCAAGATATGCATATCAAAGTAGAAGTTACTATGTAACAAAGATTACAAGTTTAGAGTCACAATAAGTATTTTTATTGTTGCTAAGTTTGATAAAGATAGGAACTCATTTATTTGAACTTTGCTTACAAGAAAAACTGGAGAAAACAAACTAATTTACCTCATGGAAGTTGCTTGGAATTTATCAGCTTATCTACTAAGCATTTTAATTGCAAATAGAAACACTTCTTGATACTTTATGAATTTAAAACGTTTACTTGTTCGATCATACCTATAAACCTGTAAGAACCAGTAATCTTTCTGCGTTACCATAAATGCTAAGTAAGCTCAAGATTCAAAGTTAGATTCCACCTACGTGCCATAAAGAAGACTCATCAGTAAACCGAAAGAAAATAGCATGCAAGTAAATCTTTTCATGCTATGAAAAGGAAACTGTTTTAGTTAACTTAATTTAAAAATGTGTAATACTAATCATGGACGGTTTCATTTTCCGCTAACCATTAGCTGTTAGTTAACCGTATATTCAACATTTTATGTTATCTCAAAATTTTAAATTTTTGTGAAAAATTGGGGTTTTGACATGACCCAGGTTCAAGCTTCAAAACCTGGAAAGTGTACTCCCCTGGGCCGTGATAATGTATTCACCCAATCACTTCAGGGGAAATCTACATTGATTTTTTAATTCTATAAGATAACTAGAAACATGGGGCTTGTATTTTTATTAATTTATCAAGCAACCAACAACATATTGTCATACAATACCAGCCATAAGAATTATTTGCTTCAATCCAAGAGGTTATTTATAGAGTATTGATACCTACCTCATGATTGTACACCTGAGCGGGAAACCAAAATTTCCCACTTTTTAGTGCCAGATACCATGCCATCACTGAATCAAAGACTCATGTTTTTTTCAAGAATGTGATTGTATAGTGTATACAGACATTTACAGATATTAGCCTCTTGCTCAAGAATTTTGAAGGGAGATTGGTAACCGTTGATTCTTTGTCCACACTAAGGTAAACTTGCACATAATTATTTTTCTTTCTTTGGGGAATCCTACATCTTACTTCCCTCTCTTTCAGTATAGTTTATTATCGAATACCTTGGATGTGCATGTTTAGGAGGTGGCACTCATGGCTTTTCCAGACCTGGGTTATTTGCTTTGGTTTGATATCTACATGACTTGTCTACATTGTGGTAACACAAAGTAATAAAGTATGTTCTCTAGCCATAGATTTATTTTATTGGCTACATAGGGAAGGAGCATTGATTGGGCATCTTGAATAATTGGTTCTTATAGGCATGCCAATGGATATCCATTGAATACTTCTGCAAACACATTGTGGAACATCACTGATTGCTAATTGATGTTGTTTTTTACTTTTCTATAACTAGTAAATAGTAGGGAATCCAGTCTACTTTGTTTCTAGTATGTTTTGGTTTCTATAATAAGCAATGCTAAAAAGTCTCCAATCAAAATAATTTTAGAAGATACAACTAGCATTCATCTATCTTAGTATACAAACAGGATATACAGTTGAGAAAAATCAACATTCCTAATTTTTTTTAAATAAAGTGCACAGAGTTTTCCAGTTAGCCATTGGAAATAGTGATTATAGCTAATGGAGAATATATAAGAATATTGAACTGAGGCCTTTCTCCTGCACTACAAGAACAACACTGATCATGTATGATAAATCCAAACAAATCTTGGGATATTTTTCAGGCTTGTGGGATTCTGCAACATTTGGATATCTTTTTCCTGCCTTGGGATTATGGTCTATGATTAGATGCGATGTTAATTATACAATTGACAATTGTAAGGAAGGAAATGGGATCCAAACTTGTATTTATCTTGCTTAATCCATAGTCAGCTCAAATTTTATCTCTACCCTGATCCCGTTCTAGTCTAAAAAGGAGAAAGTTGATTCATCTAAAATACCAAGTTCAATCTAATCTCAAAGATGAACACCTAAAAAAAAGTGTTTGTGATTACAGTTAATGGAAAAATGGGAACAATTTATCTTACTAATGTTGATTACAGCTAATGGTTAGATGCTAGATACATATAGAAATGAGAAATATCAAACATGGTATTAGTACATTCAGACTACTCAACACAAATTGTCAATTAGAAATTATACTTCATTCATTTGACCAATTATGCCAAACACATAGTATGCAAACTGATCACACCCTCAAGCAGATATAAATACTTACTAATGACAAACTCTGTGCTCTTTTCCTATTACTTACGATAGTCTATAAGATGGGTGTTAGTTTTTGGCACTATCTTTCAGAAGAATTTTAAAGAGATCTGCATGTGTCTTCATTGTCTTCCCTGTGCTGTTGGTTCTCCTCAGGCTGCATCATCGGTGCTATGCATTCTAGGGCTTCAGATATTGTGTGTTTGTGTTGGGCTTCACATGCTAGGGATTTCTATTCTTTCGAAACCCTTGCTGCATATACTAGGGATTCCTTTGCCTCAAGATACAGATCTCAGTGGATAGAGAATGGCTACAATACGGGTAGGGATTTCTTTAGGTTATCTGGCAATCCTTCAGTGTGAACTTAGCAGATACAAAAGGACTTAAGTCTCACAGAAGAGACAAATCAAAGGAACATATGTTCAATTAGAAATGATTATGAGGATCCATTTTGGGGGTTTCCATATGATGGTGAGGGAGGTAAGTGGTGATAGCAATATCATTTCCTTTGTTCTCTTCCGGGGCTCCAACCGCATTCATGAATACAATCTACACACTCAATATATTTTCTCATTTTATGTTTGTTTGGTAGATAGAGGATTTAAGGGAGTTTGTTGTGAGAAGAAGAGTACCTCCATAACTGCCAAAGTTTGCAGTGAGAGTGATGAAGACTACCTCCATTATTAACAATTTCATATTCATGGCCCCCAATACTTATATCCCTACATAAAATGAAAAATACCCATTGGACACTTAATACTAAGTGATATATGGGCTTTACTTTTTAGTATATTAAAACTGCCAATATATTGGCTTTTACTTTTCATTTTCCACTAGTTTGCATATGAGATATGCGACTGGATGTTTTGATCTAGCTAAAGAGGATTTCTCCAGAGCTACAGTCTGGATTCAACTTTATTCCCTCTATTGTAGTTCTAGTAATGCACTTGGTATTTACATCAAATGTTTGGAGGTCACATGAGTAAGCGGGTATACCGCATATGCCCATTTCTGTTTTCTTACTAACATTTTGAACCCACTCCCAGAATCAACCATTTTGGACTATCAAGACTATGAATGGGTGCAAACAAAAATCTTTGGTTGAGCCAAAGTAATTATGTAAACTTTGCATCACATCGTTTTCACATGGGATATTGCAAACCATGGAGTTTTTTTATTTCTATGGGAAGTAAACTTTCAGTTGAGCAATGTCATACAACACTCACAGAGCTGGAGGATACAATTTTTGTTCCTTATTCTAGTGTAGTGGGTATTTTTATGTATGGTATGGTTTGCACTAGACCATACATTTCCAAAGTAGTGGGAGTCTTATGTCGATTCATGGCTAATCCTTGGATTCTTGGTATCTTTTCTCCTTGAATTGCCATGAATTTTGGCACTATTAGAAGTAGTTAATTATTGTGATCTTTCTGTTGTTGTTTTGTACTTTAATTTACAGGAGCCTTCAGGATGAAAATTATAGAACTAATATCTGGGAATCCTTTTAGGAAGGTTAAATTTAAGCTTTGCATTAATTTCCCAATTACAAAAAAAATTCAACACAAATCTCTGCAAAGTTGCATTAAAATTACCCCATGGCTGCATCATTGACTTAAAGTTCCAAAAGAGGAGCATCATCTCTTGCATTTGCAATATGAACTACTGAAGATCTTAAAATTGATCAACATTGTTCCATGATTGAAGATTCTTTACCTAATGAGGTCCTTGCAATTTCCCATACTATTGATCACTTTTGTCATTTTCAAATACTAATATAATTTGGACATGTTTGTTGCCGTTAAGTGCACATGGACAACTCACTATTCCATATATAATATTTTTTGTGTATCAATCAAATTAGCTCATCAAATCAGTGCTAATGGTTATTTGTAAGCATGCTAAGCAACCACATGTTGCTAACCACGAGAGAAAATATGTTTTGTCAATCCCAATGTCTCTCTGTGAACTAACTCAGTACATGAGATTGATACCTGTAGTAATTCCAATCCAAAATTGAACTTCTAAAATAGAAACAATCACAAATTTATCTAATAAAGGGCCCTCTTCCCAACTAGATTTAACCATGTAGTGACTATGCAGTCCCATACATGAGTACTCTATAACTATGCAACTGTATATTTTGTGGCAGCAGATGTCGCTACCACTACTCCAAACAGATCTAATAAAAACCAAAAATGATATTAAATGTAATAGACAAATGCATACATGACAATCATAACAAATATGGAATCTTCATTACTTCCACGAGTCTAACCATGCATTGATAGAAGTTCATTTTTTATAATGAAATGAATCGTTAACAGAACCTATCTTGTAAAATTAAGTTAGTTAACATAAGTTATTATAAAAAACCAACTAATTCTTAGGAGAATGCTTACACTTGGCCCAATAAATTTGATTCCATGCTCTTTACAAACGTCTACAAAGCTAGCATTTTCAGAAAGAAACCCATATCCAGCGTGTAGCATGGTATAGCCATGGCTCACTGCAGCTGCTACAATGTTTGGAATAAAAAAATATCTGTAATCAAATCCATGATATTCAACAATTAGTTCAATATGCAACAAGAAACTGAAAACCTCCAACCATTTCTGAGTGTTTAACTTAACAACAAACAATAGTTGTAGGGGTGTATGTGATTCCTGCAGTCAGTTCCAGAATCAAGAGTAGAAATATCTCTCATTGATGACAAGAGGTTAGGAAGGTAAAAGGAAGACATAAAAAATGGTTGTTAGAAGTTATAATTGATTGCAAAACAAACCAATGACAAGGTTTTGAAGAGGCAGTGTAATTGTGTTCACAGTAATTTAAGATACATGTCAAATTACAAATACTATTTTTATTTCTGAAACCTCCTTCATTGAGATTCGATGCAAACGTTTTTTTGTTGATTTCTTGGCATAAACTATTGTGTACATACATGATTCTAAAAAGGGAAACTATTTCGATGTTTCCTATTTAACTTTAAGTGCCACCTAATCGACAACTCGATTGGTAAATAGCCGATGGTACTAGGACCTAAGATCTTTATCTGTCACCATGCCCTACCTATTTTTGTTGGCTATGATGACCCCTCCTTAATGAGGGGGAGAAACATGTCACTTTGCTTATGGGGAATTGAATCTATCACCACCCGTTCTTGACCAAATAGTAAATCAACCAGTAACACACATACACAATTCTAACAAGAAAGATTCCAAAAGATCATAAAAATTAATGAAGGAAAGGACACACTCATAAACTTATTACAAATTTTGAAATAGCATGTATAAACTTTAAAGGTGTCAGCATAGTTCGAAAGTGTGATATTATGGTAGCCGTTTCAATTGGAAATTCCAAGATATGCCGTACAGCCTTATTTTCATAACTAGTTTAGATCATTGCTAGTGCTCTACATTGACGATTAATGCATATACATTAAATTCTATTAGGTCCATGGAAGAAAAAGTACAAGAAAGAATCACTCTGATAGACCATACTTCTCATGGTATTAAGTAGAAATTCTGGCTAGACATTACACCCAACTAATCTTTTGGATTTTGAACAGCCTACGTCTATTCACATATAGTCTTTACTTAGCAACCGCCATCAAAATGCTCAATGATGATGAATAATTGTGGAAGGAAAAGGTCAATAGTTTCAACAAGCCAAATAAGTTTACACAAATAAAATATTACTCGCACTACATTATTGATCATTCCATACCAATTTGAAGTTTCAGTTGTGTAATTGTTTAGAGGATTTCCCTATTTCGGAGAATAGAATTGATTTGGATCAAAAAAAATTGATAACTCGATCTATATGTTCATTATTTTCATCATTAATTGGTACGAACTATAAAGACTGATTCCTTAACTTATCTCGGTGGTTGAAGATCTTATTCAAGTATCCGTTCTAGTACAATTTGTAGGATTGATTGATGTAATAATCAACATCAACAAAAGATAAAAAATTGATAGAATGATTTGATCTGTTATTTTTAGAATGCAACTCATGATTGACTGCTCGGTGCCTCTTCAATGCATACGAGCTCGTCTGCGATTTGAACATGGAGTGCTTGCTTATCTACTGTAGAGTGTACCGCCACACATGGGATGCCTATTTCATGTGTTGTGCGAATCACCCGGACAACGATTTCACCCATTTTTGCAATGTGGATCTTATGGTATTCTTATGTACAACTCAGGGCTCCGCCACCAGTTTTTGACTCACTAATTGCGCGAACAACATGTCTGAAGACATCGGTCTCACTCCCAATCAAAAAGTTGCGGCTTGTACTCCTAATACCTTTGGCTGACCCTTTAAGCATATAGCTCAATCCATTAGAATGGAAAGACTTTGAATTATTACCACTCGAAGTGGCCACAACAATTGGGGCCTAAGAGAGTACAAGACAATTAATCAGGCTCTATGTAAACATAATTCAATACAATCTATCAAGCTCTATGCAGACATATTTCAAAGCAATCAATCAAGATCTGTACACACACATTTGAATACAATCAATCAAGTTTTATGTAGACAGATTTCAATACAGTCATGCAATATTTGACCAGACAATACTTCCATGTGCATTAAAAATAGGAATTTTTTCCATTTTGATGGAAACAGGACTCATGTTAAAACCATAAAACCCTAATTGACCGATTTCCTACTTAGATATTCATTGTTTAAGCTCATATAAACAACATTTAAAATGATAGTTTACCCGAACTAAGCAAAAGGACTTGGATAAACTTATTGTCTCCATTTTCTTTCACAGATTTGCAAGATGCCCTGGAAACCTACCAGCAATGGTGAATATTCATAAACTATCAGCTCGGGTTTCAAGCTTTCAAATGCAAGATGCCTTGGAAACCTACCATCAATGGCGAAAATGCAGAAACTATTAGCTCGGTTTTCAAGCTTTAAAATAGCTTGCATTTGATCAATTTCTGAAGCAATTTTTGAGTTCCAGGATTATACACAAATTGTAATTAAAAAAGGGGCATATGAAAGGGGAAGATTGTTTTACATTGGCACCCACCACTTCACCTTAGCGCCAAGACCCAAATTGTTAAACTACACTAATATTGTGTAGTGTGGTATGGTAGAATGAAATTTGTATTTGTTTAACTTGTTTTTCATTTTTTTTATTTTGTTTTATTATTATTATTGTAATAAATATATTTAATTTAATTTTTTCCTCATATATATTATTAGTATATAGTAAAAATACATGGTAATATTTTTTAAATGTATAATTTAAATAGTTTAATAATTAATGTTATTTGTATATAAAATATTTAAAAACAAATGTATATAGGTAAATTTGTATAGTTATTTTCAAATATATAAGCCATAGCTCATCGCTAGGATATTGTCATAGCTAATTTGGTGTCAACAGTGGAGTTGTGACACATGAGGCGGTCTACAATTTACTAAAAGGCTAGGGGGTCTCTGAATCCATGTGCAGTCTTAGAATTTAGTAAAATGTACAAATTCATTGTCAATATTGTAATTTTCCATTACCGAGCTGATCCACAACTAAAAATGACCAAATAAATTACTGATCGTTATGTAGTCATTTTTAGTCTAGATATCCCGTGACCAAATTTGGTCATTTATCTTGGTCATTTTTAGTTTCGTTTTATCCCGTGACCAAAAGTGGTCATTTATCTTGGTCTTTTTTAGTTATCCCACTTAAATTTATGAATTTTGGTCATTTATCCCTTGCAAAAAATTGTGGTGACCAAAATTTTTGGTCTCATGGTCACTAATCTCTCATTTTCCACTAGTGTGACAATGAGGATGATGATGATGATGACGATGGTGGTGATGAGGATGGCGATGATGATGATGGTGATAATGATGATGATGATGATGATGTCAATGATGATGATGATGGTGATGATGATGATGATGCTAATGATAATGAGGATGATCATGAGGATGATGGTCATGATGATGATGATGGTGATGATGATGGACACAATGATGATGATGATGATGATGATGTGGATGTTGATGCTGCTGATGATGATGAGGGTGATGGTGATGATGCTGAGAATGATGAGGATGAGGATGATGGTGATGATGATAATAGGTCAATGATGATGATGATGGCGATGATGATGACAATGAAGAAGATGATGTCGATGATAATGATGATGATGGTGATGGTGATGGTGATGGTGATGATGCTAATGATTATGACAATGAGGATGCTGATGATGATGAGGATGATGGTGATGAAGATTATGGTGATGATGATGGACATGATGTCGATGATGATGGTGATGATGATGATGATGATGATTATAAGGATTATGGCGATGATGATGAGGATGATGACGATGATGACGATGATGATGTCAATGATGATGAGGAGGATGATCCTCCTCACAAAAAATAGATCATCCTCATTTTGGAAATGAAAATAAGCTTGAACACTTCATCAATACAACAAACTAGGCCAGGAGGAGAATGACAGATGCACCTCATCTTACAAATGTTCAAAAAACTGATATCCTTTGATCTTAAAAAGAATAATACAATTCTAAGATTTGAATCTCAAGCCACATCCATATGGTGATGTCGATGTCGATGTTGCTGATGATGATGATCGTGACGATGACCACCATTTGTTCACATTTGGAGGAACACTTTTCATATTGAAGAGATTATTTCACACACTTGTATTCACAAGTGTCATGCACATATCTTGAGGAACACCCATTAACTAAGGGGTTCATATGGTTGATCTCAAGCATGGTGTGGGGTTTCGACACACATTTTGCAGCACTTCACTCGACTTGCACATATTCCTTCTATCATTTTATATGGTACTCAATCAACACAACCATTGAGTAAGTTCATTTTGGCATAGTTTGTTGAGAAAACATCAAGACCAGATATGGAGATGTGACCCAATGTATCCTCTATAGGTGCAAGATGTAGTACTAGCTAAGAGGAATTGAAGATATTTCCAAAGTCATATTATTCAACAACATACCTCATGGTGGATAAATTAATGGTGAATGATATGGAAGAGTGGTCCAAGGTATTTTCTACAAGTTCAAGTGGATGGTGCCAAACGGTACATTGGTGGAGTAGTTAGGTATAAGAAGGAATTTGAAGACATCTTGATTGGTGGCACAATTAATTGTATTTGATTTGTAAGTGTGGTAAAAAATGATCTTGTCAATGGCATCAAATCACATCACCTCAATTGCATCAAATCATGCCATGCCTATATGATGTTATTCATGTCAGTGGACACCATTCTTTCTACTCAAAAAACTTATTGTTGAGTTCTAAACAAATTTTGTACAAAACATCCTTGTATTCCAACAACCCATTATTGAGTTCTAAAAATTAGTTTGTAGAAATCTTTGTTTTCCTTTGAGGTCCATGTGTTCTTCCTCTAATGAACCACTAAACAAAAAATTGTTTTTTTTATGTTAATGTGGGATTCCACTAATGAACCACTAGTAACTACTCCATATGTTTTAATCCTAACACTTGAATGCCTAAGTAGACATTGTCATTTTCCCTACCCAACCATATTGTATCATCCAAGTTGACATTGTCCAATTCCCTACCCAACCATATTGTATAATGCATGTCTAATGATCATACTTATAAGAGCATTTGTATCTCAACAACATGTTGGACATAATCCATTAAGGGCTTGTTACAAAGAGGTCCCATGTAATGATCCACAATAATGTGTAGAATATGCCATAAGTAGGTTTTCATGACTTCATGTATGGGTTGTATATCAATATTGTTTTCTATATCCGAAGTGTATATGGCTATAAATTATTATTTAAATGGTTATAAATACTATATGTATTTATTGTAAATAATTGATTTTAATTAATAAAAATGATTTTTTAATAATATAAAAATTAATTATAATTATTTTTAAAATATATAATCAAATATTTTACTAACCATTTTATATATGTAGAAATAAATATAATTTCAAATATAAAAAAATTAAAACAATAAAGTTCCATTTTAATAAAAATAAAATAAAATTATAATTTAAATTATAAAAATTAATGATAATTTATCATTTATATTTAAAATTATAAAAAACTATTTAAATTATAAATTTATTTAAATTATGATGACTATAGTTGTCAAATTTCAGACGAAATGTCATCGAATTTCCTACGACAATTTCGTCGAATTTCCTACGACAAGGTCGTCAAATTTCCTATGAACATGTTCATCACAAAACCTACGAGGCGTAAAGTCAAAAATTTGACAACTCTACAAGATGACAAAAAATATTTGGAACATACACTACTTTTCATCATTGCAATCCGACACAATCGTACTTTACGTCGGATGTCGTCGGATGTCGTCGGATTCTGTCATCCGATTTTGGACTCAAATTTTTTGTGTGATATAAGTAAATTTTGAGGCCAATGAAAGTATCCAAGAGTTATTTGTATTGATGTTGCTCAAAGGAATTTGCCCCCTAAAAGTGGTCCACGATCAATAAAATTCCTTTTGTGTTATGTTATTTCTGTTATATCATGCATTTTCATTATTTATTGCACCATATTTCTCACATCTAGTATCAGATCACTTTCCTTGGCACAAGTGGGGAAATTTTTTTTCTCTTATTTTTGGCAAAAATAAGGGAAAATTTGGGCGGCGAATTTCAGATAAATTTTTAAAACTTTTTTTGCATATTCAGAATCAACAAGTTGCATATATGAATTCATATTTCAAAAATACGTAGTTTCAAAAAAAAATCATCTAATTTGGAGTTCCAAAAAATGGAGATATCGCTCACTTAACATCAGTTATTTTCATAATTTCGGTGATGGCCACAGAAATTGTAGAGCGAAAATATTTTTTCTGGGTACGCATATTTCTATTATGGTTTTGTGGGTAGATGCAGATTGGTTATTCAGGTTCTAGAAACAATTTATAATAATGATTATGCACAATATAGATCAGGTTATGCTTATTTTAAATTTTTTTCTCAAAACCCTAGCTCCATTTATAGGTTTGTTTTGGCTCGCTGAGTAGAATTTCATCCTTTTGCAGTGCTTTCTAGTGTTTTTATTATTGTAGTAGTGCTTCTTCTTTTCATATGTATTTTTTATTTCAATTGCAAGTTCAGATCAAGGAGTAATCCCTCTCTGCTTAATTGTGGGAATTAATTTGGAATAACCCTAAAAATCACTGTGAGGAGTACCATAGGAACGCCGAAGTAGCTAGACATTGAGAGGACTTGCCAAGAGAAAAGGGAAAGGACCCCTACCTGGTTGACTAGTTCCCACCCTTGAGGTAAACCAAGACTTTTTTTTTGGAAAAGAGGTTATCATTTTTACTTGACTCGTGGAGTGAGGGGTATTGCCCCAATACACAAGTCGTTAGACATCATTGGTGGTCAAGTGAAACCTATGAACCTTTATGAAGCCAAACATACTTGGGGTCCATATATATTGTCAGTTGAAAAATATCATATTACATATACCTAAAGTCATCACAAACAAATTCCGGCAATAAAAAAATTTAAAATTTATAATAATAAAAAAATTCCTTGGCTATCACCCGTGCATGAGAAAAAAAAGAAATGGAAGACGAAATTTTCTCCCTAAAGACCAAACTCGAATATCTAGATAAAACTTTTCTCAGCATCAATCTTCAGGATTGAGTCATGAGCAACCAACAACAACCCGAGTCTTCTACAGACACTGTTTTCTCTTCTTCCAACAACTTTCATGAGCCAAAGCTTGATTTTCCTCATCTCAATGAAGATGATCCGACTGGATGGATTTACAGAGCATAACAATATTTCATCCTGCATAATACTTTTGATGTCACCAATGTCCCACTTGCATACTTTCATTTGGAACATGAAGCCCTTCAATTTTGTTGGTACATCAAGGATCATGAAGAGCCAAAATAGACAGATTTTGTCCAACTCCTTTTGCAACGATTTGGCCCTAGTACTTTGGATGAATTCACAGGAGCACTCACCAAACTTATGTAAACTGGCATTGTGCCGGAGTATCAGACAGAATTTGAAAAACTGGTCAATCACACAGAAGGATTATCTGATGCATTCTACAGGAGTTTTTTTATTAGTGGTCTGAAGGACGCAATCCAATATGAGGTTAAAATGTTATGTCCCAACACAATGATGGAAGCCCTAGGGTTGGATAAGTTGGAGGAGGAAAATATCATTGCTCAACAATGCTCCAAAATCACTTTTGTGCCATTCAAAAATATGGTTTCCCCAATACCTCCAATCACACTATCTCCTAGCATTGCTCCTATTCAAGCATTTCTCTAAAGCCGAGATGCGGGAACATAGAGAAAATGGGATTTCTTATAATTGTGATGGGAAATTTGTTAATATTTCATATTCTTGGCTAGACATCATTAGTGTTTAATCCAAATTCACAATGGTAGCATAAGCATAATCACTGAAAGAAACACAATCACAAGATAGACACGGTATTTATCTTGGGAAATCCTTGAGGGAAAGAAAAACAGCGAAATTTCCTTTGTATAATATGTATAAGATAAAACCCTAAAACAGGTATTCTCCTCATTGCTGGTATGTCTCTCTCTCTCTCTAACCTATGCACTACACAAGTGAGCAATTATGTGTTCAAATGAGAAGCACAGATCCTATATTTATACTCTTTTTGTCAACTGGATTTTACCCTAATCAAGTCGGCCCCACTAAATTGTCTAGGTGGACTTCACCTAGGAAATCACAAAAAAGTATTTTATTATATTCATTAGGATGATATTGACCCGACTTACAATGGAGGATTTTCCTCATGACTCTATGATGACCAATTATAGTATTAAAATCAGAAGGATAAGTAGAACATCTCCCTTGGGGCACATCAGTAAAATACATTTAGAATATCCTTTGAATTTACAATATTTCAACACTCCCCCTTAACAAGAAGGGTATTCTACTGACAACAACATCATCAACTATAGGAGTAATGAGAGAGGGAATCTTTATAGTATCAAGGTAATACATCTATACTTCATAGGAATTTTTCAACAATCATCAGTAACTAAAACAGTTACTCTTCAATATCTTCTGCAGCACACGATCACTTGATCCTTTTTCAGCAACACTTCAATATTCTTTATCCTTTGCAGTAACACTTTGATCTTCTTGATATTTTTCAACAACACTTCGATCTTCTTGATCCTTGCAATTTCATTTCAATCTTCTTGATCCTTTGTAGCAACACTTCGATCTTATCAATCCTTTATAGAAGCACTTCAATCTTCTCGATCCTTTGCAACAACACTTCAATCTTCTCAATCCTTTGCAGCAGCAATTTGATCTTCTAAATCCTTTGTTGTAACACTACTTGCAGTACACATGATCTCTTTGTGGGAAGATCAATCTCTATCACTTTAGGACATAGGTATAAGGATTATGCAATCCTCATCAGCATACTCCCCCTTAATGAGGAGGGTCCATAGTATCGACCACTTGATTCGTCCGCAAATGAATGCAGAACCATATTGTCCGCAAGGACTCGTCGTAGACCATCCTCAACCCATTAGAGCCAAGAGCACTCAAAGAGAGTGTTATACTAGGGAATCTACATGTACATGTAGGCATACTATCCATGGAGGATTATTGTCTGCAACTGCAGATCTCGACTGCACCTAAATGTAGTCCCTATCATCCGTAAGGAATCATCGTAGAGCACCCTTGGATTCAAATCTAGGACAACTCCTAAGCGAGTGTTATTTTACGACATCCACAAGTGAATGTGGGTACACTATCCATGCGAGAGAATGTCTGCAACTGGAGATCTCGACCGCACCTAAATGCAGGACCTATTGTCCACAAAGACTCATCACAGAGCATCCTCAGCTTTAAATATAGGACCACTCCTAAGAGAGTGTTACTATATGGAATCCACAAGTGAATTTGGGTACACTCTCCATCTGAGAGTAATGTCTACAGGGCCATCCTTATCTAGTAATGTTAGATTTTTATTATTAAGCTAGAAATACATTAGGATCTTTAACTGAGAGAATAACAAGCACAAGAATCAAACACAAGAGACAATGAACACAATGTTTATCCTCAGGGAAACCATAAATGGTGAAAACCCCACAACTTCCTCAGAGATAGAATCAACACAAAAAGTAGAACCCAAAACAGTAAGGTGATCTCCCGACAACAATAACCTTCTTTCTATCTAGCCCCAGTGTCTTCTCCTTCCTCAACTATGCGCTACACTTGAGTGTGTATGAGATGTGTGATAAATAGAGAGGAAATATCTCTATTTATACTAATTCATGACTTGACTAAACCCTACTAGGGCCGACCTCTCTAGAAGATTCTAATAACCCTAGTGCCCTAGAACTGTGGGGACTTTAACCCTTAACCAATAGGAGGGTTACCCACAATGACTTGACATGACTTGTTTACATTATAGATCTTATTGATAGAAACATTGAGGCATGACATGACTCAAGTACATCCTGGAATAAACATTGGGTTACAATATATAATAAATACAAGTGAAATACATTCTAAAGTTAAATATACATCAACACTCCCTCTTAACTAGGAAGGTATTCTTTCGACACAATTTTTAGCACAAGTATTCTTCTCTGTATCTTCTGGATCATCATTGAGTCCTCGTAATATTCAATTCATCTTCATATTCAAGTCATCTTCATCATCAGATCTGGATCACCACTAGACATCATCACTAGATCTGGATCATCACTGTTGGATCATCATCACTGGATCTGGATCATCACTGGCTCATCATCATGGGTGCTATCTCTTGATTTTTCTCGTCATAGGAATTTCTACAGAGCCAGCCCTTTTTCATGTTGGATGTACATCTACAGAGCCAGTACTTTTTCATACTGGATGTATCATAACAGAGCTAGTCCTTTTTCATACTAGATGTGGCATCTACATAGAGCCAGTCCTTTTTCATACTGGATGACTCTTCACAAAGCTATTCCTTTTTCATACTAGATGTGGCATTTACATAGAGCTAGTCCTTTTTCATACTAGATGTGGCATCTACACAGAGCTAGTCCTTTTTCATACTAGATGTGTCTTCACAGAGCCAGTCATTTTTCATACTAGATGTGGGATCTACATAGAGCTAGTCCTTTTTCATACTAGATGTGTCTTCACAGAGCCAGTCCTTTTTCATACTAGATGTGGGATCTACACAGAACTAGTCCTTTTTCATACTAGATGTGTCTTCATAGAGCCAGCCCTTTTTCATGCTAGATGTGGGATCATCACATACATCTAACAATGGAAGGAACCAATCCTCTCACCATGTCATAGCTCTTACATCTGACCATGGAAGGAACCAATCCTCTCACCATGTCAGAAAGGCACAACACAGACACATCACTTCCTCTTGGGAGGAATCTCGATCAGGAGAACACCAAGATTCTCCCTGAAGTACTCAAACTTCACCCTAGCCAATGGCTTAGTCAACACATTAGCTATCTGTTCATCCGTCACAACATACTGGAGCTTCACTACTCCTCTCTGCACCATATCCTTGACATAGTGATACTTGATCTTGATATGCTTCGACTTGTCATGGAACACTAGATTCTCTGACAACTTTACACAACTCTGGTTGTCACAGTATATACAAGTAACATCTAACTAGAGATCAAATAAATCAGAAAGTAGCTTTCTCAGCCATATTGCCTCACAACTAGCTGAAAAGGCTGTGACATATTCTGCTTCAGTTGTACTTAATGCCAGAGAGGATTGCTTCCTACTAAACCAAGAGATCACACCTGATACCATACTGAAGCAACACCCTGAAGTGCTCTTCCTATCAATGGAACTGTCTGCCCAATCTGAATCAACATAACCCTCCAGTTTAATCCTTTGATCATTCTTATACTTGATCCCATAATAAACCATACCCTTTAGGTACCTCAGAATGTGCTTTGCAGCAGCCAAGTGAGCATGTCTCATATTTGTCAAGTATTGGCTCAAGGTGTTCATAGCAAAGCAAATATATGGTCTTGTGTTCGTCAAGTACATCAAGGACCCAATCATCTGATGATACATCGTGGCATCAATTGACTCTGATGAAGCATCACTCAATAGCTTCAGGTTTGATTCCATAGGTGAGGTTAATGCCTTGCAGTCCATCATCCCAAATCTCTTCAGGATCTCTACTGCATACTTCCCTTGTCCAAGGAAGATTCCATCCATATTCTGCCACACCTCCATACCTAGAAAATAATGCATCATACCCAAGTCCTTCATTTTGAACTCGACAGCAAGCTTTCTCTTCATATTAGCAATCAACCCATCCATACCTATTACAAATAGATCATATACATATAGTAGAAGCATCACTGGGTTGTCATTTTCAACCTTGTAGTAAAGGTTGGAATCTGCTTTACTCTTGGTAAAGCCCAAGCTGGATATAAAGCTGTAAATTCTACCATACCATGTCCTGGGTTCCTATTTCAAGCCGTACAGAGCTTTCTTCAATCTACACACATGAGACTCCCTGTCATGTGTCTCAAAACTGAGTGCCTGCTCTACATACACTTCCTCTTCCACTACACCATTCAAGAAAGAAGTCTCGACATCCATTTGGTGTATCTTCCATTTCATCACTGCGGCCAGAGAAATACTGATCTGATGGAAGTTTGTTTGGCTACAGGTGAAAATGTTTCTTCATAGTCTATTCCTTCTTTCTGGGAGAAACCATGAGCAACAAATCTTGCTTTATATTTCTCTATGCTACCGTCTACAGCATGCTTAATCTTGTAGATCCATTTGGAAGTTACAACTGAATTCCCTTCTGGTCTTGGGACAACATCCCAAACGTCATTCTTCATGATTGATTGATACTCTTTGATCATAGCATCCTTCCATTCTTTTCGTTTTGCCACTTCTTCATAATTGGAAGGTTCTTTATTAATGAAATCACATAGTAATGCTACATAACTGGAACAGGATCTGGTCCTCTTTCTTTCTCTGAGATTCTCTTCTGGAACCCCATATCTTTCCACACCTTGGATAATTTCTTGTACCCAAGCAGGTTTCCTCTTGTGAGTATTCTTCTCCTGAGGTGGATCTACAGGTCTTTGTGGTTCTTCAAATTCTCTATCTTCTTCTTGAGTTTCTTCGTTCATGATTGTATCATGAATTCTGGGAACTTCTGCTTCTTCAGGTTCTTTAGCAGGTTTCTTTCTGGATTTTATGTAGGATAAATATTCATCAAATGTTACATCCCTACTGATGTCAATCTTCTTTAACCCTAGGAAGTATATTCTGTAAGCCTTCGAGCTTTCAGAGTATCCCACAAATATACCCTTCTTTCCTGAAGGATCTAATTTTGTCCTCTTCTCTTTTGGAATGTGTATGTACACTGGACAGCCGAATATTCTGAGATGGATAAATTCTAGTTTCTTGCTAGAGAAGACTTCTTCAGGAGTCTTGTTCTCAAGTACTCTGTGTGGAGTACGATTCTGTACATACACTGTTGTTCTGGCTGCTTCTACCCAAAGATGAATAGGAAGATCTTGATCATGAAGCATCGCTCTTGCAGCTTCCATGATAGTTCTATTCTTCCTTTCTGCAATCCCATTCTATTGTGGATTATAAGGAGTGGACAACTCCCTCTTAATCCCTGAGCCTTTACATAGTTCTTTGAACTCATTCGAAGTGAATTCTCCACCATTATCTGATCGAAAAGTATTGATCTTATTTTCAGTGTGGTTCTCGATCAAGGCTTTGAATTCTTTGAACTTGCTGAATACTTTGTATTTGTTCTTCATGAAGTAAATCCATGTCTTCCTAGAAAAGTCATCAATAAAAGAAACATAGTATGCATACCCACTTAGAGAACTTGATGACATTGGTCTACATACATCAGAGTGGATGATTTACAAGATTCCTTTTGCCTTGCTCTCACTACTTGGAAATGTCTTCTTTGTATTCTTTCCTTTTGCACATCCTTTGTAGACTCCATCATGTTTTGCTTGAATTTCTGGAAGACCTTCAATAGCTTTGCTTGCAAGTGGTAGTGCTCTATAATGCACATGTGCAAGCCTTCTATGCCAAAGTTCATTTGGTTCTACTGGGTCATGAACCAAAGCTTTTTATGGTTGGCCCTTCAACTTGTATAGACCTCCTTCTTGTTCCCCAATCACTATTGCGTCGTCAAAAGTCTTTCCCTTTGGCCACATAAGAACTTGGCCATCTATGAAAGCAACCCTCATTCATTTTGCATCCAATGCAGATATGGAGAGGAGTTTCTTCTTTAGTCCTAGAACAAATAATACATTCTTCATCTTCATAGAATTTTTAGAGTCTAGTTTATAGGAGGATTCACCACTACCTTTTATTGGATACTAGTAGTCATCCCCAAGTTTCACCTTGTGAGGTGAATCATGTTCAAATAGCTTCAAAAATGATTCTTTGAATCTCGTCATGTGTTTGGAGGCACCACTGTCTATGAGCCAATCATTGCTTCCATGTGAAACAGTTCCCATAAGAGCGGAGATCAGCACATAGTCTTCATCAATTGAAGAATCACTTTCTTGTCTGACTCTCTTTGTGGAAGGTTCATCATCCTCTACAGCATGAGCATGATGTCTTCTCTTGTTTTCCTTCTTCTTCTTTAAGTTCCCTTTATTAGGGAAGAATATGGATATGTGACCTTTCTCATCACATGTGTAACATCTAATGGTAGACAGATCTCTTCTAGGGCATGAGATCTTACCTTTGGAGTGATGATGGTTCCTTTTGGTTTTCTTGGAGTGAACTATGAGAGCTTGATCTTCATTTCCCATCTTCTCTTCTCAAGCTGATATCTGAGCTTCTTCTTGAGATCATTCTTCCCATAGTCTGCTGAACTTGACTAACTTCTTTCTGGCACAGATCCCTTGAATGAAAGAGTCCCATGATCTAGGGAGACCATTCAAGGTGGTCATCACAATATCTGCATTTTCCACTTATTCATCTACTACTTCTAGTTGTTCCTTGATCTGAGATACTCTTGTAAAGTAAGACTGGATGGTCTCAGCATTCTAGATCTTTACATTCTTCAATTGGTTTCTCAGAGTCATCTTTTGGTTTATGTTCTTCCCTTCAAACAATTTGGTTAGGGCATCAAACATAGCTTTGGGTGTCTTAAGGGAGGACACTTATGGTATAAGGTGATCCTTGATTGAATCATCAATAATTCTCTTTTCCATAACCAATTTCTTCTTATGTAATGCCTTAGCCTCATCTCCCTCTGGAACTAGAACCTCCTCATTGATATAGGAGTCCAACTCATTTTCTTCCAAGACCACGGAGATCCTATACTTCCAGGCTCGAAATTTATCAACTCCATCAATATTTTCATCAATCTTGGTATGATGAGACATATTAATTGAGAATCTCAAATGGAAATACAAAATATTTAGATCTTACCAGGTCAAGATGTCGGATCTGGATTTGGAGCTAAAATCATGCAGTGTTGGATCAGGAGCGGATTAGGGTTTTTACTTTCCGGAGTTATATCCAACCAAATGCTTTGAATTGTATCCCTAACTTCGATTTTTGGGAGGAGATCAATCCAGGCCTGGGCTCACTGAAAAATTCCTCTTCTGTGAAAATCCATAATTTCCAGCAGCAGTGTCGGGTCCAAAAATGAAAAACCTTAGAATTGGATTCTGCTTTGAAAGAAAGATGCACCCTAACGAGGAGAGTTAATCCAACCTTATTTTGCTGAAAATATGTGGAGGAAGATCCACAAAGTAGGAATCCCTAGTTTCCGCAGCTGCATAGTGTCTTCTTCTCAGGTTAGCTTTGATACCATGTGAGATCTTTATCATTAAGCTAGCAAAACATTAGGATATTTAATTGAGAGAATAACAAGCACAAAAATCAAACACAAGAGACAATAAACACAATGTTTATCCTTAAGGAAACCATAAATGGTGAAAACCCCGCAACTTCCTCAGAGATAGAATCAACACCAAAAGTAGAACCCAAAACAATAAGGTGATCTCCCGACATTAGTAACCTTCTTTCTATCTAGCCCCAGTGTCTTCTCCTTCCTCAACTAAGCACTACACTTGAGTGTGTATGAGATGTGTGATAAATAGAGAGGCCAGCTCTCTATTTATACTAGTTCCCAACTTGACTAAACCCTACTAGGGCCGACCTCTCTAGGAGAGTCTAATAACCCTAGTGCCCCGGAACTACGGGGACTTTAACCCTTAACCAATAGGAGGGTTACCCACAATGAATTAACATGACTTGTTTACATTATAGATCTTCCCAATAGGAACATTGGGGCATGACATGACTCAAGTACATCCCAGAATAAACATTGGGTTACAATATATAAGAAATACAAGTGAAATACATTCCGAAGTTATATATACATCAACAAGTAAGGGCTACTCTCATGAACATGGTGGTATTTCCTATAAGACCATCCTAAAGAGAGAATACTATCATCCACAAGTGAATTTCCGACCTTGTCAGCATCTTCAGGAATACTTAACCCCTTTCATACTAGAGCTTCAATGTCATCCCATTATCAATGACAAACTTATCCTTACTCCCCCTTTCCATGGAGGATCCATATCATCAACTAGCTCCCCCTTTGTCTAAGGATGGTTCATATCTTCAACATGTTCTTCATTTCCTAGGAGAGTCCATATCTTTGACTTATTCCTCCTTTTCGAAGAGAGTATATACCTTCACCATTCCTTCTTGCAAGGAAAGTCTGTAGTATCATCACTATTCCTCGTTGCAAGGAAAGTATTTTCTTACTACACCAAGCTTGTCACGGAAATATTCAAAATTTACTCGATATATAGGATTGGTTGGCACATCAACAACTTGCTCATCGATACTCACATACTTGATATTTATAGCTCCCTTTTTTACCATATCCCTTATATAAAAGTATCAAATTTCTATGCGCTTTGATCTATCATGGAACACAAGATTCTCTGTCATCTTTATACAACTATGGTTGTAACAAAAAATCACTGTGGTATCTAGCTCCATGTCAAATAGACTTGACATCAGTTTCTAAATCCATAAATGGCAAAGTAATCTACTATGTACTCTACTTCAGTTGTGCTAAGAGAAGTGACTGGATTGTTTCTTACTAAATGATGAGATCATGGTGGATCCCAGACAATAACATCCACCTAAGGTTCTCTTTCTGTCTACGAAACTTCCTTCTCAATATGAATCTATATATCCATACTATTTGTATTCATGATCTCTTACATAGTATAGTCCAAAATCTATTGTACCATTTAGGTACCCCATCATATGCTTTGCAGCTATCAAGTGAGCCTGCCTAGGTTTAGCTAGATACTGACTTAAGGTTTTCACAACAAAGAATATATCTAGACTTGTATTCATCAGATACATTAATGACCCAATAATTTGTATGTACTAAGTCATATCCACTAAATCTGATGATTGATCATATAGTAACTTCAGGTTGGTATCCATGGGTGTGTCCATGGCTTTACAATCCAACATATCAAATATTTTCAATATTTTTACTGCATACTTTCCCTAGTTTAGAAAAATTCCTTCTTGGCTCTTCCATGCTTCCAGCCCGAGGAAATAATGCATCAATCCAAGATATTTCATCTTGAATTCTTCAGTGAGCTTATTCTTGCTTTCTGTGATCTATTTCTCATTTCTAGTCAAAAATAGATCATCCACATACATCAATAGTATGTCAGGTTCATCATCGATAATATTTATGTAAAGGTTAGGATCAACTTTACTTTTGGTAAATACCAAGCTTTTCAAGAAGATATCTATTCTACCATACCAATATCTGGGAGCTTTCTTCATTCCATACAAAGTCTTTTTCAACTTACATACATGAGTCACTCTGTATTCGACTTCAAATCCTTATGGTTGTTCAATTTAAACCTCTTCCTCAATCATACCATTCAGGAATGCTATATTTACATCTATATGGTGTAGATCCCACTTCATCATGGAGGAAAGTGCCATGATGGTTCTGATGGAAGTTTACCTTGTTACTGGAGAAAATTTCTCTTCATAAACAATCCCCTGTTTCTGACATAATCCTCTAGCGACAAAACTTGTCTTGTATTTTTCAATACTTCCATCGGCTGCATGTTTTATCTTGTAGATTTGTTTCAAAGATAGCACACTCTTGTTTTATGGTTTGGGTACTATATCCCAAACATCATTCTTCATTATTAACTGGTATTCTTATGTCATTGCTTCCACCCACACTTTCTTCCGTACAACTTCCTCGTATATGGTGGGTTCTTGATCTACAAGGTCACACATCAAAGATACATAACTGGAGAAAGACTTTGATCTCTTGCTTGTTCTTGTGGATCCTTCTAGAACTCCATATTTTTCTTCTTCTTGTATGATTTCTCTTACCCAAGAAGGTTTTCTCTTTCGATATATATCTATAGTAGGGGGTTCCTGAGGTTCTAGTATATCATGATCTTCATATGCTACTATTTCAGGAGAGGGTTTAGCTTCTACCTTTTTGGGAGGTACATACTATTCATGTACTTCTTTAAGATGACACATTCTATATTTTTTAAGAGATGTCTCTTCATCAAATATTACATCCCCACTAATCTCTATATGATGGAATCCTGAAATGTATATCCTAAAGGATTTGGAGACTTCACAATATCCAACAAATATTCCCTTATTTCCAGAAGGATCCAACTTGGTTCTCTTCTCTTTTGGAATATGTACATATACTGGACATCCAAATATCTTGATATGACTCACTTCAGGTTTCTTTCATGTATACATTTCTTTAGGATTCTTGAATCCAAGAGAAATTGTGAGACAATCTATTCTGCACATACACAATTGTTCTTGTTGCTTCAGGCCACGGGTGCATGGGGAGGTCTTAGTCATGAATCATTATTTTCATTTCTTCCATAATATTTCTATTCTTTCTTTTTGGAACACCATTTTGTTGGGGATTGTAGGGAGTGATTAGGTCCCTCTTAATTCCATCTTCCTTGTAGAATACTTCAAATTATTTTGAAGTATATTCTCCACCATTATCTAATCTTAGTGTCTTGATTATTCTTTCTGAATGGTTCTCTATCAAGGCTTTGAATTCCTTGAATTTCCCAAACACTTCACTCCTGGTATTCAACAAGTATATCCATGTCTTTCTTGAATAGTCATTAATAAATGTGACATAATATTCATATCCACTTAAATATGTGGATGGAATAGGACCACATACATCATAATTAATTAATTCCAGCGTAACTTTAGTCTTTGTTTCACTTTTTGAATAGGGATTCTTTATGTTCTTTCCTGTTACACATCCTTTTCAAGTTCCTTCATAATAAATCTTTAGTTTTGGTAACCCTGTTACCACCTTGATCACATATGGTAGTTATTTGTAGTTGATGTGAGCAATCTTGATATGCCATAGTTCACTTGAGCTAGTATTCTCATGAACAAGGGTTGTATTTGGATTTCCTTTGAGTTTGTACAGTCCTCCTTCTTCACCAATGACCACACCTGAGCGAGTGCTTGATCCCACTGCTTGGGATGCTCTCCAACTAAACTCTTTAAAATATTTCCCAAACTCCTATTAACCACTTCAGTTTGTCCATCAATTTGAGGGTGTTATGTTGAACTAAAATGCAGGTATGTCCCAAGTTTCTTCAATAAGGTTTTCCAGAAATGTCCAAGGAATCTAGAGTCTCTATTAGAAACAATGTTTTTTGGAAGTCCATGCAATCTTACAATTTCCTTATAAAAAAGATTGGCTATATTTGTAGCATCATTAGTTTTTAAACAAGGGATAAAATGTGCCATTTTGGAGAATCTATCAACAACAACAAAAATTGAATCATGACCCTTCTGTGTTTTTGGTAAACCCAAAATGAAACCCATGCTAATTGAATCCCGAGGTTTATTGGGAATTGTAAGGGGTGTGTACAAACCTGTATTTTGGCTTTTCCCTTTCACATGCTGACAGATTGTACATTTATCCATGAACTTCTACTCATCTGCTCTCATTCTTGGACAAAAATAAAAATGCTTCAGTTGTTCCAGTGTTTTATCATGTCCAAAATGCCCACTTAATCCTCCACTGTGTTTCTCTTTGATTAAGTTTTCTCTTATTGAACATTCAGGAATACAAAACTAGTTACTTTTAAACAATAAACCATCATGTCTTATGTATTCTAACCATGGAGTTATATCCCTCATTGCTGGATTTTCACACGCCTCAAATTCTTCTTTGAAATCTGCATCATCTCCATATAATTTTTTTCATAGAATCAAACACTGTAACCTATACTTGATTTCCTTCTATTATCAAATCCCTCCTGCTTAAGGCATTTGCAATTTTATTGAATTGTCTACTGAAATGCTTTATCACAAAATTAAAATTTTGCAGATATTCAACCCATTTTACATGTCTTTGATTCATTTTTGGCTTCTGCATTATGTATTGCAAGGCATTATTATCTGAATACAAAACAAATTATTTAGGCAACAAGTAATGCGTTCATTTCTTTAGTGATTAAACTACAACATAAAACTCTTTGTCATATGATGAATATTTTTTCCTAGATTCATTCAAATTCTCACTAAAATAGGCTATGGGCTTATCTTCTTGGTTCAATACAACTCCTACGGCTTCTCCACATGTGTCACACTTCACTTGAAATGATTTTTGGAAATCCGGTAAAGCTAAAATAGGTTGTTCAATGACCCTTTTCTTCAATAGTTGAAAGTTCCTTTTAGCTTCAGCAGTCCCCTTGAATGGTTGCTTATCTTTCTTAATGGTCCCAATTATTGGTGCACTAATCTTACTGAAATTTATTATAAATTTCATGTAAAAACTAGACATTCCATGGAAGGTCTTTACCTTGAAAATATTCTTGGGTGAAGTCCATTCTTCGATAGCTTTCACTTTTTCAAGGTCCATCTTTAATCCTTCCTTAGAAATAACAAAAACAAGATATATAAGTTCATATTTCAGGAATGAATACTTTTTTAAGTTTATTATCAATTTCTCATGTTGTAACTTCTTCATGACATAGCTCAAGTGCCTCAAATGTTCTTCTTTGGATCGATTGTACACTAGTATATCATCTAGGTAAACTATGACAAATTTCCCAATGAAATATTTCAACACTTCATTCATTAATCTCATGAAGTTACTCGGTGCATTTGGTAATCCAAATGGCATGACAAGACATTCATAAAATCAATCATTTGTTTTGAATTTTTTTTCCCATTCATCTCCCTCTCTAATTCTGATTTCATGGGAACCACTTTTCAAAACAATATTGGAAAAATACCTTGCACCCTTTACACAGTCTAGTAAATCATCTATTCGAGGAAATGGAAATCTATATATGATTGTTATTTTGTTGATGGATCTTGAATTAGTGCACATCCTCGATATTCCATCCTTATTTAGGCTTAAAACTGTTGGTACAACACATGGGCTAAGGATTTCTCTAATCAGTCCTTTATCTAATAAATCCTGCACTTGGTTTCTAATTTCTTCATTTTCCTGAGGTGTCATTCTATATGCAGCCTTAATTGGTAAGTTTGATCTTGGTAGCAAGTCAATATGGTGACTAATACTCCTCTTAGGTGGCAATTCACTTGGTAAATCATTCACTACTATATCATGAAACTCATTTAAAATGTCTTAAATTTCAACAAGAAGATCCAAAATTTTAGTAGTTGTAAGCACTACCCTAGGTTTACAAACCAAAGCAAAATTTACCTCATTATCCTCCATCTACTATAGAAATTACTTGCCACTCATCAGCAAAGCTTTTGGATCATTGTTTCCAGCTATCTCTTCTTCTTGCAATGGCAGCAAAGTTTGGTTCAGCCCATATTTTTGAAACTTGTAGACATTCCTCTTACCTTCATGTATGGCATTTATGCCATATTGCCAAGGTATGCCCAACAAGATGTGACATGCATCCATTGGCATCATGTCACAAAGAATTATGTCTGTGTAGCTTCCTAATTGTAAATCTACCTCACATTGTTCATTTATCAAAAATTGGTGGCCCTTTTGAAGCCATGATACCTTGTATGGTGTTGGATGCTTAGTCTTCTTCAGATTTAACTTTTCTACCAATTCAGTGGACACCAAATTGTTTGTACTTCCACTTTCAATTAATACTTTGCAGGATTTTCCTTTTACTTTGTACATCATCTTAAGAAATAAATTCCTTTGAGCCGGTTCAACAGCTTCCTTCTCTGATTTCAGTAGTAATTTCTTCATGAAAAGGGACTCACCTATCTCAAGTATATTCTCAACCTCTTGTACCTTCACTTCTCCTTCCTTTATTGAAGTAACAACAACATTTCTTGAGCCTGTTTGTTTGTTCTCTGGCCACTCAAAATATTGATGTCCCAACTTGCCATAGTTGTAGCATTTGAATTCTCTTCCTCTACCTCGGCCTCCTCTTCTAGGAGAGAATCCTCTTTCTTTCAATTCATCCTCCCAAAGTCCTAGATGACTTGAACCACTGGTTCCTTCTCTTTGGGTTTTATATCTTCCTCTATTAAATTGTTGTCCTCTTCCTTTGTTAGGACCTCTTACTCTATTTGAATTCCTCCTTGCAATATCTTCCTCTACTTTCAAATGAAGTTGGTAATATTCTTCTACTGTCCTTGGAGTCAGCAAGATAATTTCATCTTGGATATCCATTCTCAAACCATTCATATTTCTGGCTAATTTTTCTGCAGTATCTTGCACATAACCTGCTCTTATGTTCACTTTATAAAACTCTTTGGTGTAATCTCATACAGACATCAACCTTTGCCTAATATTTTGCATCTGTCTAAATAAGGAGAGTTGATAATCTTGGGGTAGAAACTTACCTCATGTTTTTGTAATCATATGGTCCCATCTCTTGATTTTTGGCTTGTTCTTCCTTCTTTGTTCTTCTTGCACACCGTCCCACCATAAAGATGCATGCCCATTTTTTTTTCACATCGAACTTCACCTTCTTTTCATCATTCATTTTCTCATAGTCAAAGAAATTCTCCATATTGTTGTTCAAATCAAGAAGATATTCAGGATTCAAACTACCACTGTAGTTTGACACATCAAGCTTAGGTATCGAGGTGGATCCCAAAACTTGTTTCAATGTCCTCAACTCAGCTAATTCTTGAGCTACAGTTTATTCTTCTTGAGACTCTTCATCCTCACTAACATCATTAGAATCCACTTTTATGTCACCTTCTATGACATCGATACTTTCCTCCAAACACTGCATCAATCTCATTACCTCAGCATTTTCTATAGGCCTTCTACCTCCTCAACCTCTTCTTCCAACCTAATAATCCATAACTTGACATGAAAGATCACTCTAAGATCTTAATTGATGACCTTTTTCTTCTAGCAACGATACAAGTGAAAGATAAACTCTTCGCCACATATAATAACTAACACCTCAACCAATCAAAATACCGCTCTATTACCAGTTGATGTCACAGGAGAACAATAAAATATTTTCGCAAAATAAAAATATGAATTATGTTGAGCAGGTCTTCAAATCTAATCAATATATATATATATATATATATATTGATGGGTGAATAGAATTCAAATTTCGCACTATGCCACCATTGATTACACTCTGATCTATCGTGTAGATTTGTTTGACTTTTCTATAGTAGCTTTACCTTCCACACCAAATCATGACCGTTAGTTGTAGATTTTGTATTATGCACTAGGGCTTCTTATCAAGAGTTCGATCCATACAGTACCAAGACCTGATGATGGAGTTGTCCTTTTAAATCTCTTCAACCTCCTCAAAAATATGGACACTACTACATATGGCTCAAAAGTCCCACGAACGTTTGCCATGAATAAGTTAAAATCAATTATTTCATGGAAAAACAGTTTAAATTTTTGGATAAAATTGAAAATTCCCTCAACGACTGTCGCTCTAGAGACTATAGCGATGAAAGGTACATAACTTCGCTATAGAGACGAAAGGTCCATAACGTCGCTATAGCGATGAATGACAAAAAGAAAACTTGTTTTTCTTTTTATCTTTTAACGGTCATTGAATTTTTTTTAAAGTTTGATCATTGTGCATTTTCGCCAAAACCACGACCGTCAATGATCTATAAATACATGTTCTTAAGTCATATTTTCACAATCATTTTCTAGAGTTGCAATGATCTTTCTAATGGATTTTCATTCTGCAATTTCAAGAGTCCGGTACTGGTTTGACACATCGAATTTTTGATCTCATTTGTTTTCCAAGTTAGTTTGACTCCAATGCACTAGTCTTTTTTTTTGTTGCGCCATTTATGTTCCAACTAGGGCTTCAATGCAATGGATAAAATATTTATATAGTTTGGGATTTTTGGATCAAAATGTAATTTTATAAATTGTCATTTGTGCTAAAATGTAAATTTTTAAATTTTCATTTCTATTAAAATGTAATTGTTTAAGTGGTGGTTTGTGTTAAAATGTTAATATCATGAACATCATCATAGATTTAAAGTGCACAATCTAATTAGATATAACTAGCCCCCTCAATATAGATAACCAATGAGACCACAATGGTATATCCTTTCAAAATTTGATAGTCATTTGACAATCCCATTGACAATCCTTTCAATTTTTGAGGGTCTACATCTATATTGATAATCTCATTTGACAATATCATGTCAATGTGTTGAAACCTTTTAATCTCTAGTATACTAAAAATTAACAATATTACTGACCCCTCAATTTCTTCTACATTAGATCCATTCGCACCATAACATAGGCTTTCTTGCAATTAATAATTATAAACCAACATAGGGAACCAATTAACCACTCATTATCCTATGGGTATTACCACTTGTAAAAATGGTGTAACAACTCCTTTCAAAAATACACTTAAGCCAACATACTAACCCGCTTGGACATTTACATAGAATTTCATTACTTTAATATAAGGAAACACCATGTCTATATTTAATATACCTACACAAGCATTGAAGTAATATGTAAACTCCTAATTTGTGACATCATTAACACAATTCCTTAGGCCCTTTTTTAAGGCAATATATAAATTCATGTTATGTAGAGTTGTTAAGAACCCGTGTCAACCCTCCTCTTTATTTTGTCAGTATATTTTATTGGACACATGTGCTTTGTAAGTCGTCTCGATAGTATGTTGTATTATCCCACATTCATGGGGATTACTAGTTGATGTTAAGTCGTCCAGTTAGTATGTTGTATTATCCAACATTCATGGGGAGTAATAGTTGTTTAGATTAGACTTAGTATATAACTAAGTGTTGAGGCCAATGAAATCATTCAAGAATTATTTTGTATTGAGCTTGCTCAAAGGAGTTTGCCCCCTCGAAGTGGCCCACGATCAATAAAATCTCTTTTGTGCTCCCATATTTCAGTTATATCGTGAATTATTATTGTTTATTGCAGAAGGTTCTCCACATCTAGTATCAGAGCACTTTCCTTGGAACAAGTGGGTAATTATTTTTTGTTCTTCCCCCCCCCCAAAAAAAAAGAGGGCAAAATTGGGTGGAGACTTTCAGATCGATTTCTGAAACTTTTTGCATAGAATTGGAAGAAACAAGTTGCATATCTGAATTCCTCTTGCAAAAATAACCAGTTTCAAAAAAAAAACCATTTTGTTTGGAGTTCCAAAAGTGGAGATATCACGTATTTAAAATCAACAATTTTTCAGAATTTCGGTGACGGCCGCAGAAATTGCAAAGCTAAAACCTTTTGATTAGGTGCCCAGATTTCTATTCCGGTTCTTAGGGTAGAAGTAGAGTGGCTATTATAGTTCCAGAAATAGGCTATAATAGCAATTCTGAGCAATATAGATCAGGTTATGCTGATTTGAAAATTGCGTCTCAAAACCCGAACTCTAATTACTGGTTTTTTTTGGCATCGGGTGGAATTTTTGCCACCTTTTTTCTGGCACTGTGATTATTGCAGTAGTTCTTCTTCTTGCAGCGGTACTATTCATTCGGATTAGGGAATAAACCCTATCCGCTTAA
Organism: Pseudotsuga menziesii; assembly: GCA_001517045.1. NCBI lineage: Eukaryota > Viridiplantae > Streptophyta > Pinopsida > Pinales > Pinaceae > Pseudotsuga > Pseudotsuga menziesii. The sequence continues at coordinate 181,797 of LPNX011210921.1, read as the reverse complement.
CTGTGGGAAGTACTTGGGCATAGCCCTAAAACTCATTATGAGGAGTACCACAGGAACCCCAAAGTAGCTGGCCATTAAGAGGACCTACCAAGGGAAAAGGGAAACAACCCCCACCAGATTGACTATATTCCCATCCATGAGAAAAACCAAAGAGCTGTCATTTTTTTCCAAGCGGTTAGCAGTTTTACCTGCGCCTTGAAGTGAGGGGTACTGCCCCAATACTCAACCATGAGACAACCTTGGTGGCCGAGTGACTACCTTTGAACCATTAGGAAGCCGATTATACCTGGGTTCCATATCTATTTGCAGTTGATANCCCAAATTCCACTTCCCGAAGCTCGAAATTCCACATTTGTCATAACTTCTTCAATTCTCACCCAATCGCCTTCAAATTTTGCCACAGTGTTCGTTTCTGAATTTTGCTTCATTGTCCCTCTCTAACAAATTTTCCCATTATTTCACCCCACTTCTGAAGTTCACATTTTCTGTTCCTTCTCCTTTAGAAAGTGTCCCAAACCTAGTCAACTCCAATTACCCACTAACGTCTTTCCCAACTCAAATTTTTTCTTTTCTAAAACCCTCTTTGTTTTTGTTTTTCTACCCATTCACCCCCCACCCAAAAATAATAATAATAATAATAATAATTGTTGTTCTCACCCGCGCATGAGCAAATAGACAAATGGAAGAAGAACTTGTCACCCTCAAGACCAAACTCGCAGATCTGGATCAAAGATTTCTCGACCTCCATCTTCAGCATTCAGCCATGAGCAACTGACAACAAAGTTGCGTCCTCTGTAGACACTGAGTTTTTTTCTTCCAGCAACTTTCGTGGGCCAAATATTGATTTCCCTCACTTCAATGCTGATAATCCAACTGGATGGATACACAAGGCAGACTAATACTTTAATATGCATAACACTTTTGATGTCACCAAAGTCCCACTTGCATCATTTCATTTGGAACGTGAAGCCCTTCAATGGTTTTGTTGGTACACCAAGGATCATGAAGAGCCCCAATGGATAGATTTTTGCCAACTCATTTTGCACTGATTTGGCCCTAGTGGTTTTGATGAATTCATAGGAGCACTCACCAAACTTCATCAGACTGGCACTATGAGAGAGTATAAGACAGAATTTGAGAAATTAGTTAAGCACACAGAAGGATTTTTTGATGCATTCTACAGGAGTTTTTTTATCAGTGGTCTTAAGGATACAATTTGATCTGAGGTGAACATGTTTTGTCCCAACACAATGATGGAAATCCTCGGGTTGGCTAAGTTGACAAAGGACAAGATCATGGCTCAGCAACACCCCAAATCCACTTTTGTTCCATTCAGAAATATGGTTTCCCAAATACATCCAATCCATCCAACTCCTAGACCCACTCCTATCAAGCATTTTTCTGAATCCGAGGTGTGAGCCCATCGGGAAAAAGGACTTTGTTATAATTGCGATGGGAAATTCACTCGGGGACATCAATGTACTAAACCAAAGCTCTATCCCTTAGATGTGGTTTCTCTGCCTGCACTTGAAATTTATGAAGCTGCTCAGGATCCAGTAGACGATCAGGTCGACATTCAGTAGCCACTTGTTGACCCTCATTCTCATGACGAACACCCAGAGATATCTCTCCATGCATTAGCTGGAGTCATCGCCCCACAAACCATGTAGGTCAAGGGTTTCTTTAAGAATATTTCTCTTACAATACTCACTGATTCTGGTAGCACCCATAACTTCATTGACCCTCAGATTTCCAAACAAGCTGATAGTTTTGTCCATCCTTGCTCCATCTTTAAAGTCATGGTTGTCAATGGGAGCACCTTACCTTGCAAAGGAAAGTGCCACAATGTGTGTATCTCTATTGGAGATTATAACTTGTTCTCTAACATGTTTTCCATGCCTCTAGGAGGATGTGATGTGATTTTGGGAACTCATGGTTACGCACACTTGGACCCATCTTATGGGATTTTGATGAACTATGGATGCAATTTTCAGTCAATGTGAACAAACACAAATTCAATGGCTTACAACCAAGTTCTCTTAGCGTCATCAGTTCCCATTGCATGGAAAATCTCCTTAAGACGAATTCACATGGTGTCATCGCTCAGCTCCATTTCATTCAGATGCAACCTTCAGCAGTCTCAACTACTCCCTTGGATATTTCATTCTGATGCACCTTTCAGATGCCTTATTTTTCCAAGCTCTTCACTCTTGAGAGTGATACTTACGAAAATGGACTTGCGGTTGTCCTCTTTCAAGATGAACATCCCATTGCATTCACTGAAAAATCCATTTCTGGAAATAATTTATCCACCTCTACATATGAGAAGGAAATGATGACTATTTTGCACACAGTACATAAGTGGTGGCCATCCCTCTTAGAGAATCCTTTCGGCATCAAGACTGATCACCAGAGTTTGAAATATTTCCTGGAACAATGGGTCTCATCCCCAACACAATAGAAATGGGTTATCAAACTTAGGGATTATGACTATAAGAAGGCTCGGGACAATCTTGCGGTGGATGCTCTTTTCCACACATTTGATGCCCATGTTTCTCTTTCAGTTATTTCTATGCCTATTCCAACTTGGTTACACTCTATTCAGCAAAGATATGTCAATGAATCCTCAATAGCTGAAATCATCCAACAGTTGGTCAGTAACCCTTCTATGGTACCATATTCCTCTTGGGATGGAGCTTCTCTGAGATACAAGGGTCGTCTGGTGCTTCCCCAGAGCACAGACCTTAAACATGCAGTCTTTTATGAACTGCATGCTTCTCCATCGGCAGGGCACTCTGGGTTCATCAAAACATATGAGCTGGCACGACGTAACTTCTTTTGGAAGGGGGTGCAACAAGAAATTCAACATATGGTTTCCGAATGTGCTCCTTGTCAGCACCACAAGGATGAAACTACACTCCTTTCTGGATTGCTCGAACCTTTTCCCACCCCTACAAGGATTTGGACATATATTTCAATGGATTTCATTCAAGGGCTCCCTACATATGGCAAGAAGATCATAATCTTGGTTGTGGTGGATTGAATCTCCAAATATAGTAATTTTTGTGCTCTCATCCATCCATATACCACCTCTTCAATTGGACAAATTTTCATGTACCAGATATTCCTTCTTCATGGAATCCCTTATTCCATTGTCTCAGACTACAACACAACTTTCACAAGTCATTTTCACCTCACTGACACCAAACTGCATATGAGTTCAGTTTATCACCCACCAATAGATGGTTCGACTACAGTCGTCAACAAATATTGGGAAACTTATCTTCATTGTTTCACCTCTGAAGAACAACATAAGAACAACATCAGTGGGAAAAGTGGCTCCCTCTCGTTGAATGGTGGTACAATAATTCCTACCATACTGCATCTAAAATGACTCCATATGAAGCAGTTTATGGTCATGCACCTCTAGTACTCCTTCCATCCACCCCCAATAGTTCACCAGTTCCGACAGTTGACATGGTTCTTCGAAACTGACATCAAATTATTCACCTCCTGCAGGACAATCTTCACATGGCAAGATCTCGTATGAAACACCAAGCCAATCAACATCATTATGAGTGCACTTTTCAAGTTGGTGATATGGTTTTTCTTAGTCTATAGTGTTACAAGCAATCCTCCTTGAAAGACAAAGGGAATCAAATGCTCGCTCCAAATATCTCTTGCCCATATCTAGTTCTTCAAAATATTGGGTATGTTGCTTATAAATTGGCACTTCCTCCTTCTCGCATTCAGCAAGTGATCGGCGCCAACATCAGCACACAAATTGTTTTACCAGAATGGGATAATGAAGGATCCATCATTTCAAAGTCGAAGGCCATCCTCAATAAGCGCACTTGTCAACTTCTCTCTCGATCCATCACAAAGGTATTCAATTTAGTGGCACAGCATGCAACCAAAGGATGCTACATGGGAACCACTCCTTTAGATTCAGCAATAGTTTCCACATCTTAAGCTTTGAGGAAAAAGCTTTTCTAAGAGGGATGGGATGTTAAGAACCCATGTCAACCCTCCTCTTTATTTTTTTAGTATATTTTATTGGACGCATATGCTTTGTAAGTCATCTCGATAGTATGTTGTATTATCCCACATTCATGGGGATTACTAGTTGATGTTAAGTCATCCAGTTAGTATGTTGTGTTATCCCACATTCATGGGGAGTAATAGTTGTTTAGATTAGACTTAGTATATAACTAAGTGTTGAGGCCAACAAAATCATCCAAGAGTTATTTTGTATTGATCTTTCTCAAAGGAGGTTGCCCCCACGAAGTGGCCCACGATCAATAAAATCTCTTTTGTGCTCCAATATCTCTGTTATAACGTGCATTCTTATTGTTTATTGCAGGATGTTCTCCACAAGAGTGAATAGCCATTACCCACTGTACACCAATACCTATTGGAAAAACATGTATTAATCCAAGGGAACTATAACTTAGGTAACCTCTACACATGATTAGGTAATCCTCTATTCACCTACTTTAATTTTCGGTCTCCTTTAATATATATACATATATATATACTGTATTCAATTTAGATGTCCTTTATATATTGATTAATGAGTTTTTGTTGTTGTTATAGTCTATCAAAATGTCAAATAACTATACCTGGGAAGAAAACAATAGGAGGTATGTTGAGGCTAAGGCAGCATTGGAGGCGAAGAGTCATGGGAAGTGTTATTGCACTTGTAATGATTGCAGAGGTTTGCAAACTAAAAGAATTTTAAGAACATCAACTTGAAAACATTGTAAGGAGAAGGGGGATGCTGAAGGGGGGTATGAATATCATCCCTTGGTAAGACGTTATTCATAATGTACTTATTGTAATAGTACTGATAATGTATTCACAATTTATTTTATCATTTTAAATATATGTGTTGTATATTATACACTAATTTTATTGCATTGTTTGTAAATATAAAGACAATTCCCCCAAGATGTTGATTTCCAGACTGTTGTTTGCCACATAATAGTAGAAATACTAATTTACAGTATGACGAGCATGGAAAGCATGCTATTGAAGATCGAGTTCTTAAAGATCCTATGGACGAAGATGTCATTATTGATACTAATGTTGAATATGAGATAAATAGATTGATGAAAGACACATTTTCTCCATTGGATGAGGAAAACCTCCATGATGTTCATGATGTTCCTCTTCTCGAGAACTCCCAAGAACCTCTTTATGAAGGCTCAACAACCAATATTCTATTTACTATATTGATGTTGGTGAACTTCAAGGTTTTGAATGGTTTATCAAACACTTGTTTCACACAGCTCCTAAGGTATGTAAAGTTGATTATTTTCCTCTCTTTTTAGTGTTAATGAATTTGTAAATTACGGATATGAAATATTTATGACATATATTGTTTGCATTTCACTTTTTTTCAATGTTGCATATTGTTGGGTGAATTTCTATTACCATGCACAAGTTGAGAGGTATTCTTGATTATGAATGAAATTGAAATGGAGTCTCAATCTTTTGATGCATGTCCCAATGATCATATTATATATTATGGATAGTATGCATAAAAAATCAAATTCCCACAATGTGAAATTAGTATATATCTAACTGATCAAGTAACAAAAGAGGTCCCTCACAAATTTCTTCATTATATTCCCATAATTCCATGTTTCCAATAACTATTCAGGTGCCAAATTATAGCATAGTTTATGGATTACCATAAGAAGAACAGAAGTGAAGATGGTGTTCTTCGAATTCCTGCAGATGGTTCTGCATTGAAGAACATCAAAGAAAAATGACCAATTTTTAAAGTTGAACCTCATAATTTTAGAATTTCATTCAAGCTTATGGTTTCAATCCCTTTTGTGAGCTTCGTTCTACTTACTCAGTGTGCCATGTTTTCGTCATAGACAATAACCTACCTCCTTGGATGACGATTAAGAGAGAGCACAGAATGTTGGCAATGATTATTCCAGGTATTTTTTTAAAGTAATTATATTATTTCATAAAGTTATTTGTTTAATTGTTGCATGAGAATTCCTTTTATATATTTGGGCAGATAACTAAATAGCAATATTGTATGTTTATTGATAAATTAGGTAACTACCAATTTAAAGATACGAATGTATATATTGAGCCTCTTATCGATGAGCTATTGAAGTTATGAGCTAGAATCACTATCTATGACATCTCTAGACCAATAGTGCAGAAACAATTTCAATTCCATGGAATATTTGCATGGACAATTCATGCCGCTCCTGGGTTAACACATTTTTGTGGTATGCAACTTTATGTTGCACGTCATTAAAATTATATGTTTTTAAGGTAGAAAACATGCATTTTTTTAAAATAATAATCTTTTGATGCTATAACATTAATACATATATCTCGTAGGTCTTCAAACAAAGGGAAAATTTGCATGTCCAGTATGTGGTCCTAGGATAAAATCTCGTCATTCAAGAAGTTTAGCAAAGGAAGTGTTTGGTGATTACCTGCACTTCCTCCCTAAGAACCATAGGTACCCAACTATAGAAAACAAAAAATTCAATGGTAAAGAAGAGAATTCAAAGAAGCCATGAAGAATGACACCTCACCTATGGAAGTTGGAATATAACAGAAATCGTCGAGGTATGCAAATTGTATATGCAACATATAATATGTTCACATAATATTATGATTTTTATATTTTTACTGAATTTTCTCTACCATGGGTGCCATGAATTATTGTTAATGTGTTTATGTTTATGTTTAATGAATGTATTTAAGGCATGAATGGGATTCCATGAGGAATGAAGCGTTATCCCATACAATTCAATAGGTTTCCTTACTACAAGCACCTACACATAGCTCATTTGTTTGATACAATGCATATCATGAAGAATGTAACAGAAATGATATGGAGGACATTAGATGGAAGTTTTGACAAAGATAAAATTGGAAAAATTGTACTGACATTGCAGAAGCGAATCACGCATTGCAAAGTGTAATTATTTCCAATGCCGAAAATGGGAACCGAAATATTAGTCTTCCATGGTTATTGACGGAGCAATAAAGCAATGCTATAAAAGAGGTCATTCAGAAAATAAGGTTTTCGAGGCTGTTTTTGTGGAACATACAAAATATATTAACCAAAAAAGGTGATTTTGGCGGTGTTAAAACTCATGACTGGCATATATTCATTAAGGTAATTATTTATGTATATAATTTCCATTAAGTAAATATCTTTAGTAATTGTTCTCTCCTATTTGGAAACATTAGATAATGATTTTCTTTTTGCTACAGTACGTTCCACCTCTGTCTCTCCCAGATAGATTTGACGAAAACATAAAACAAGTTATATATGATCTTGATAAATACATGAGGTAAGTAACAATTTAATATGCATGAAAAATGTTCATTCTTTTGGTTGCATTGCTTATTGACATATTGGTTTTACATCTTGGAACTTTATTATATATGCCTCAATCTGGTTGATCATTGTTATTTTCTTGCATCTTTTGTAGGTGGATTTCATCTAAATAAATCCATAAAAAAGATATTAGGTATTGGAAAAGAGAAATTCTTCGTCTAATGTGTGAAATGCAGAAGTATTTACCTCCAAAAATTTTCAATGCACAAGAACATTATCTCGTACACCAAGTTGAGGAGATTGAATTGTGTGGACCTGTAAACTCAAGGTCAATGTGGATGGTGGAAAGGAATTTGAAGTCATTGAAGGATTTTGTTAGACAAATAGCACACCCTGAGGGATCTACGGTGCAGGGCTATATGCTATATCATTCCATGGTGTACATTAGTCAGTATCTTCCAAATTTAGCAAAAAATATCAACCTGCCTCACATTTGGCATGTCGACTCCATCAACAAATTTGAAGGGGAGGTCCTATTGGGGAAAGGTAGAAAGAGGAAAGTGAAATTTAATTGAATGGTGTAAATTTTATTTATTATACAATTAATCTTTCAATTTATGTAATTTTTATTATTCCATTAGTATTTTAAGGTAAACTTAATTGCCTTTAATGATAGCTAATTTACAATTCTTAATTGTTATTTTTTCAAATGGTTGGTCACGTATGGGATGCAATACATTTATACATTGAAAACAATGTTGAGTGGATGGATGGATGGATTGAACGATGTACATAATACTATGGTACCTTATCATGGGAAGGGGTTATTAAAATGATTAAAACAGTGCATCATCATCGAGAAGAATATGCCAAAGAACTTACATAAAGGGAAATTGATTTAGCATGTGGTTTAAAAGATAAAAAGGAAAGTATATTTACCCTACCATTTTTTTCGTTGTTTCACATGGTATCAAAATATTTCTCTCGTTTATGTCTTCTTATATATTTATTTACCGAGACGGGCATGATGCAGTTGATACATCACAATGCTCTGTGGTGTAATGATCATAAATTTTGCATCAAAAAGTTTTGATGACAAGAGGAAAAAATTTGATTGTGGGATAATTGCAGTTTTTCAAGTCACTAATGTTTCCTCTAGAAGTGACAAGCATCCAGAAGTATCTGAAAATAGGTATCGTGGTTATTTGGAAGATATACTTGAGTGTGACTTTAATTCCTTTAAAGTGGTTCTGTTTGAGGTCAAATGGTACAGGCTATGAATGAATGAATGTGATCCCGAAAGAAATATTATTGAGCATGCCAATGGATTTACCATGGTTAATACAAGGGCACTTGAACCACATATAGAGCCTTATGTTCTTCCAAGTCAATGTGAGTAGGTATTTTACGCAGAGGTTTCAGGTAAAGCAAGTTGGCCATACATTGTTAGATACTATCCAAGAGGAAGACCGGTCAAGTATAATGTAGTAGAGGAAGAAGACAATGTTGAAGAATATGGTGATGCATATCAGGAGCAGTTGACCTTCGACCTAGATGTGTCAGATGAAGAATTTGATCAAGAAGTTGATCATCCAAATGACGTACTAGCATACAACGAAATTGACATTGATGATATTGATGATGAATATCTAACCGAACATGACATTGATCATTATCCTAATATGAGTGATATTTTCAACGATAGCAATTCATAACTAGATGACAATACATATGTTGAGTTAGATGAAGAATAATCTGAATGACATTATAGCAATGTTGGAATCGAGGAAGTATGTGAGAACATATTTATGCATAATGTATTATGTTTAGGACTATTTAGTTATGTTTAAACCATCACTAGCATCATCATCATAATCACCATCATCACAATCTTTGTCATCAACATGATCATTGTCTTCATCACCACCACAACCATCATCATCATCTTCATCATCCTCATCATCATCATCTTCATCGCCATCATCTTCGTCATCATCACCTTTGTCATCACTATCTTCATGATCATCGTCACTACCATCATCATCTTCTTCATCACGACCACCATCATTGTTATCGTCATCATTATAATAATCAGCATCATGATCATCATCGTCGTCGTCGTCGTCGTCATCGCCGTCGTTGTCGTCGTCGTCGTTGTCGTTGTCGTCATCGTCGTCATCACCATATTCGTCATCGTCATCATATTCACCATCATCACCATCATAATCATCACCATCATCATATTCATCATCATCATCCTCATCATTTATCATGATAATGATCGTAACTAATATCCACTCTATATATTTTGAATTAATACTGTGTTAGAATTAATGGCTTTTATTGGTATGTATAAAGTAACTATTTCTTATTGTTTTTTACATTTTCCTGTATGTTGTCTTATGCTGTAACACATTTTTTTACATATATTTTGTCAGGTTATGGGGAATTGAGAGTGATGTGAGGGAGGGAGGGGACATAAGAGCTTCCACCTTCACGTGGTTGTCATGTTCAGTAAACAATATTAAATTATTTTCAAAACAAAGATAAGCTCAGTAAGGCAATGCATAGTCTTCATTATGATGTTGATCATAATGATGACGATGATGATGACAATGATGATGATGATGACGACGACGACGACGATGATGACGACGATGATGATGATGATGACGACGATGATGATGACATGACTATGTCTATCATGAGGATGAGGATGAAGAGGATGACGATGCTGATGATGAGGATGACAATGATAATCATTTTTTTTGTCATCATCATCATCATCTTCATTATTATCATTAGTATAATCATGAACTCCATTATTAGCATCATCATCATCACCATCCTCATCATCATCATCATCATCCTCATCCTCATCATCATCTCCATCATCCTCATCATCATCATCTCCATTATCATCATCGCCATCATCATCTTCGCCATCATCCTCCTCATCATCATGGACATATTCATCCTCATCCACATCATCATCATCACCATCATCATCATCATCATCGCCATCATCATCGTCATCATCATCATCATCATCTCCATTATCACCGTCATCATCATCATCATCATCATCATCATCATCATCATCATCGTGATCACCATCATCCTCATGTTTGTCATCGAGATTTTCATCCTCATCCTAATCATAATCATCATCATCTTCATTGTCATCACCATCATCATTAGCATCATCATCATCATCACCATCACCATCATCATCATCATCATCGACATAATCATTGTCGGCATCATCATCGTCGTCATCATCATATGATCATCATCATCATCATAATCATCACCATCATCATCGTTATCATCATCATCATCATGTCCATCATCATCACCATCATCATCACCATCATCCTCATCCTCATCATCATTAGCATCATCATCATCATCATCACCATCATCATCACCATCATCATCATCGAAATCATCATCATCGTCATCATCGTCATCACCATCATCATCATCGTCGTCATCATCATCATCGACATCTCCATCATCCTTGTCATCATCATCATCTCCATTGTCATCACCATCACCATCATCATAATCATTGACATCGACATCTTCATCCTCATCCTCATCATAATCATCGTCATCTTCATCCTCATCCTCATCATGGCTAGAATTATCATCATCATCATCATCATCTGCATCATCATCACCATCATCATTTCCATCATCCTCATCATCATCGTCATCGACATCACCATCATCCTCATCCTCCTCCTCATCATCATCGCCAGCATCATCATCATCATCATCACCATCATCACCATCATGATCATCATCATCGTTGTCATCATCCTCATCATGATGTTCATCATCCTCATCATGTTCATCATATTCATGTTCATGGTGATGATGATGATGATCATAATATTATTAAATATAAAATAGTATACATAATTGAAAATAAATAAACATTACAATTATATACAATTGTAATAAATAAACATTACAATTGTATATAATTTTAAATAAATAAACATTACAATTATATATCATATTAAATAAATGAA
>LPNX011210921.1:117165-169522 GCA_001517045.1 Pseudotsuga menziesii | reverse complement strand
TATATATATAATACTTATATTTTTTAAACATTTTAATATTTAAATTCATAAATAATAATAACAATTTAACACCCTTATTTAAAATAAAACTATCAACCCAAAAAGAAAAGTGAAAATTGTGGTGATACGTTTTAATATAAATACTCAACAATACTTTTTAATACTTTATTGACATTAAATATTTGTGATGATGATGATACTTTTTAATAGATGATCATGATGACAAAGATGGTGATGACGATGATGACGACGACGATGATGATGATGACAATGATGATGACAATGAAAATGATGAGGATGAAGATGATGACAATGAGGATGAAGATGATTACAACGACGACGACGACGATGATGATGATGATGATGATGATGACGACAATGATGATGATGATGACGATGACGATGATGATGATGATGACGATGATGATGATGACGAATATGGTGATGGCGATGATGATGATGATGATGATGATGATGATGATGATGATGATGATGATGAATATGGAAATGATGATGATGATTATGAGAATGGAGATGACAATGATGATGAGGATGATGATTATGAGGAGGAGGAGGAGGAGGAGGATTAGGATGATGATGAATATGGTGATGAGGAGTATGAGTATGATGATGAAGATGGTGATGTTGATGTTGATGAGGAAGAGGGTGATGACATTGATGATGAGGATCATGATGAAGATGTTGATGATTATTGTAACACCCCGGTTTTGACCCCGATGCATTAGATGTGTATGATGTATATATTGTAATGATCATGGTGCGAAGCCAAAGGCCAAGGCCCCACCATTGATTGGTTATGCTATGTTTCAGATTTAAATTGTCACTGATGGTATATCGGGGCATGCGGCATACATATTGCGTTTTTTCATCATGTAAATATGCATCTTTAATTAAATAACATGACCAGCTACATTCACGGCAACTAAATTGAGAAGGGGCATGATTTTCACAAGGATAAGGGTGGGGGAAATGTCAAACCTTGGCCAATGGGGGGAAAACGCCATGTGTCACCACCTTGTCTTACCCAACCACCACCATGAAAAAATACTGCTGTTAGCTGAGGCAGTTATGGCTGGGAGTGGAGTGTGGCAGGACTGTCAATCCTTTCCCACACGCACACTCCACCAATGTGGTTGACTTCACGATGGCAAGAAAACCACCACCATCACTCCAGCGGACATTACATTCCCTCCACGACAGTGCTGAGACATTCACGTACTTCCGGTTGTCTGTTCATTCGCGGGCATAAGTGGAGTTGTTCATCCTCACGCAGGAGCGGAAGTCTTGTTCATTCTCACGCACAGGATTTTTCCTAGTTTTGGGCTCACACTGCGAGCTGGGAGCTGTGCTCTTTCATTCAAGATTTGCTGTGAAGGGCCATTCATGTTTTCGGCTGTATGATCTCCTTACAAACTGGTATGACCGTGTAATTTTCCGTCATTTCGGTGTTGAGATTGGAACCATTGTTCTTCATGTGATTTATGGTTGCCGCCATTCTCCTCAATCTTTGTTGTGTTGTTGTGGTCTTCTTTACATTTGGGGTCTGGTGCAAGTTTCCCTCATGCACAGACTATTTGGAGTCGTTTTCCCCATGTTGTGAGCTGTGCTCACTAATTACAATTTGGGACTGTTGTTTTCCCCACGTTCATTGATACGTTTGGGACTATATAATTCGCTTGGGAGTCGTTTTCCCCTATTAAGCTGTAATTACTGATTGATTGCCTGCATGCAATGCTTGGTCTTCGGACTGTGTTGGGAGCAGGGATGGGGGCTTGGTTTGCTTGATAAACCTAGTGGCTGGAAACCACACAGACAGGGCTAGAGGGCTGGATTTCTTCTCCACAACCCCTGAATAGCACTGGAAGGGAATGGAAGGACTGAAAGACTGTGTAGTAGAGAAGGGACTGATTCCTTGTGTTGGGTGTGTGTGGGTGTCTTAGAATCTAGGCTAGTTCTGGTGTAGGTGTTCTTGGCTCTGTAATGAGCTCACCAGCTTATCATTTAGCCTTTCCCAGCTCCTTAATGACCTAATAAACCTAACCATGTTGGCTTTGTTGTCTTGTTGATGGCCTGATAAACCCAACTATGTTAGCTTGGCTATGTTTTGTGTATCCTTGGCTATGTGTAAGACTGCTTGTTCCCTTATTCCTTGGAGAATCATGCCCAGCTCAGGGGTGGCAGTGTTGCTGAGAGATTAAGGAGCATGCTGGCCTATGGTTGGGTGGAACGTTGCAGTGACGTAGCTGGTTGCGGAACGAGTTCTTCATAAGATAAGTAACCTTATCTATTTTAATTCCGCAATCTTATTTACTATTAATGAATTTTATGAACATGTTGAATGAATTCTTTCATGAATGTATGATTGCTTCCACTGTGTATGATAAATGATCATGTATGCATGCCTAGTTCATTTCAGCATTTCAGCAATTTTATGAATGCACATGTTCATGGGGCTGGTAGCCGAGATGGTTAACGCCATGGTAGCGTCCTCTTCACCGGTCGGAGGGTTGGGGACATCACAGTATGGTATCAAAGCTCATGTTGCAGCATGGGCTTGAATGGACCACGAAGATGCAGTGACAGAAGCAGGATTTCTTTCTTCCCAGCAGAGATCAGAAGTTATTTCAGAAAACTTCCACAATTTGTCTAAGTGTTTGAACTGTCGATTCATCGGAACACTTAGTGGAAAGGACTTCCGATGTAGCGAAGAGCTAGAAGGAAGAATAACTGACGGAGCACAGTTGGAATGAAAATTGCAGGAAATTTTCTAAGTGTTCGACATCCGTCAGCGGAACATAGTTGATCGAGCGCCTGCCGGTGCGGATGGCTAGAAAACTACACGTCCGACGGGTAAGGCCTCCGATCACCGATGTGGTAAAGAAAGTTCAAAATTTTTCTAAGGCCTGAAAACATCGACTATCAGAAGAATATAGTGTTTCATGTGCCGCCATTTCGGAAGCCAAGAGCACTAGCCTTCTGACGAGAAGAGACTGCCAATACCAATCAGGTTATGCCTTAGCAAATTGGGCCGTCGATCGGGAGAAGATCGAAGACGATGAGTCACCGTTGCGGCTGCTGATGGAACTATTTCACCAATGAAAAGAAGAGAATTGAGCCAATCAAGCGGCGAAAAGGAAGACTAAGAGGGAAAATTTTGAAAATTTCTCTAAGTCCAAGAATCATCGGCCATCGGTGATGGTTAGTGGATAGAGCTTCAGACAGCCGATGAGTTTATGATCCGCGGAACTTGCAGTGGGATCGCTACCCACCGTTGTGGCTGTGTAGTGAACTATCCTCCCGATGAACAGTGCACCCAACCGTCGATGCAGTGGAGAAAAGTAAGCGAATAGATCGTCGATGAATAGCAGAGAAGTTAGTTGTTTTGACCATTGAAATGTCGGATTGTTAGATGGGATGAGACCCGATCCTGTACAAGGAAATTTTGAGTTTTCTCAGTAGATTTTGGCTTTTTTTCAGTGGCATTTTCAGTAGTTTTACAGTGAATTTTCAGGGCTGAAAAGGAGAAAGTGGTAGCGATCTTATGCGCCAGATTGCGTAAAAACCAATGATTTATAAAAAATAAAAATAAAATAAAAAAAATGAGGGCACTGCCCTTAACCCTCGTCGTCCCCCTCAGATAGACGTTCTTTGATGAAGAAAATTTTGTGTGTTTGGGAAAATTGTTATTTTATGTTTATTCCAGGAGAAGGTAAATGATTCTGATTTATATCGATGTTATGCATCTAACAATTGTGTTACTAACACGTTTGCAGAATCATAGTCACCTTCAAAAGAAGTATTCCAGGTAGTGCAGTTTGATAAGAGAGAGGTGGTTCAGTCATGAGGACCCATGATGGGTATGATGCTCAGGATTCTTACGATCATGCCCGAGATTCCATGGGAGAAAATGTCCGTAATAGGAATGATGACATAGAGTCTAATGGAAGGAGATTCCAAGAGACACTGACATATGTTGCAGCCACCATGAGAAGCTTGATTAAAGCCCAGGAAGAGAAACATCAATTGAATGCTGCAATGTTGTAGAGTTTGACAAACTTGCAAAGAAAAATAGACTCTGGATGAGGTACAGCAAGACCAGAAGGCAATAAGAGCAATACTAGGAGAAGGAGAAGGACTTCTAGTGGATCATCTGACTCTGAAGAATCCAACGGGGATTCAAGTTCTTCTTGTCATGAAAGGAAAAGAAAGAGACACCATAGGGATCGCTCTCAAGATGAATTTAAGAAGGCTAAACCTCCTACATTTGATGGTGAGGTGAAGACTGGACAAGAGGCTGAAGCTTGGCTTCTTGGAATAAAGAAGTACTTTCAAGTGCATCATTATTCAGGAAACATGAAGGCAAGAGTTGCCATATTCAATCTGAATGGAAGAGCATCCATTTGGTGGGAACACTTCAAGCAAGTAAAGAGGATCAGTGAAAGGAGACTTAAGTGGAAACAGTTCAAGAAGTATTTCAAGCAGAAATACCTTTCCGATAGGTATTTATATGATGACAATATTAAGGAGTTCCATGAGCTAAGATTGGGATAGCAGACCATGGAAGAATATGCAAATAAGTTTTTGGAGCTGTTGAGGTATGTTCGGTACATTAGAGATGAAAAAGTGAAGGTCCAGCATTTTCTGAATGGATTACCTCAGTCTTACAAAGATAGAATTGAGTTTTATGAACCTAGAACTCTTGAAGAAGTAATAAGGAAGGCTAAGTATTGCTATGAGCAAAGCAAAGGTAAACATGATTACCATAAGGCATGGAAGGACAAGAAGAATGAGAAGTTTGACCAGAGAAAGAAAGGTTTCAAACTTTCTAACTTTAGGAATCAACAGAAGCAGTCACCCCAAGCTGCGGGTAAGCCAGTGGGAGTGACAGGAGAAAAGCCTAAGGATCCACAACAGAATAGAGGACCACTTCAATGTTGGAAATGTGGAGGACCCCACATGCGTAGAAATTGTCCACTCGAGAATGAGAGTGCAAGACCAACCTATAACATTCAAGAAGTAGAAACAGTGGGTCAAGTAGCAAGGGAAATCCCTAGGATTTATGCAGCACTGGAGGACCACCAGGCAGATCACCAGTCAACTGTGGTTGAAGTAGCAGGTAAGATTGTTGAGAAATCTGTTTCTATTTTGATTGAACCTGGTTCTACGCACAGTTACATTACCCGTAGAGTAGTGGAGATTTGTGCTTTTAAGAAGGTAAAGCATAGGAAACTTTGGTTAGTTCAACTAGCCACTGGAACTAAGAGAAAGGTCAGTGAAGTGGTAGAGAAATGTCCATTGGTCATGAATGGATTGGTCACTTGTGTAGACCTTAATGTTCTACCACTTGGTTCCTATGATGTTCTCGTTGGAATGGATTGGTTAGAAGCTCACAGGGTGAAGCTTGACTATTATAATAAGACTTTCGAATGCATGAATGAAGAAGGGAGCCTAGTAGTTGTGAGAGGTATTCCAAAGGTGATTTCAGTATGGCAAGTTTCAGCAATGTAATTGAAGAAGATCTATAGGAAAGGTTTCCAGTTGTATGCAGCTCAGATTTTGGAGGAAACGAGAGATAAAAATCCAAGGTTGGAGGACTATTAGGTGTTACAGGAATTCAGGGATGTGTTTCCTGATGAGATTCCAGGGCTTCCTCCAAAGAGGGACATTGATTTCACTATTGAACTTGTGCCAGGATCAGCACCAGTGTCCAAGGAACCCTACAGGATGAGTACACCGGAGATGCTAGAGTTGAAGATGCAATTGCAAGAGTTGTTGGAAAAGAAGTATATCCGACTGAGTGTGTCTCCTTGGGGAGCACCAGTTCTATTTGTAAAGAATAAAGATGGTACACTCAGATTGTGTATTGATTATAGACAATTGAACAAGGTTACTGTGAAGAATAAATATCCTTTGCCTAGGATTGATGACCTCTTTGATCAAATGAGAGGAGAAAGGGTATTTTCCAAGATTGACTTGAGGTCTGGTTACCATCAGGTGAGAATCAAGGATGAAGACATTCATAAGACAACCTTCATGACAAGGTATGGGCATTATGAGTTTGTAGTGGTACCATTTGGTCTCACAAATGCACCAGCTACATTTATGTGCCTTATGAATAGTGTCTTTAGCAAGTATTTGGACAAGTTTGTTCTTGTTTTACTTGATGACATTCTTGTTTATTCTAAGAATGAGGAAGAGCATGACGAGCATTTGAGATTGACATTGCAATTGCTTAGGGAGCACCAGTTGTATGCAAAACTGAGCAAGTGTGACTTCTATAGAGATAGAATTCAGTATTTGGGTCACATTATCTCATAGGAGGGTATATCTGTGGATCCTGAAAAGATTGAAGCCATTATGAATTGGCCTACTCCAAGAAATGTGACAGATGTAAGATATTTTATGGGACTTGCAGGATACTACAGGAGATTCATTGAGGGAGTCTCCAAAGTTGCACATGCCATCACTTCCTTGCAAAAGAAGGGGATGAAGTTCAAATGGACATCGAGGTGTGAAGAAAGCTTTTGGCAGTTGAAGAATCTTCTCACCAGTACACCTGTATTGAAAGTTGCAGATCCAGAGAAAGATTTTGTGGTGTGTACCGATGCATGCGGACAAGGGCTTGGAGGAGTCCTTATGCAATACAAACACGTGATATGTTATGAGTCAAGAAAGCTAAAGGAGCATGAGAAGAACTATGCCACTCATGATCTAGAGCTTGCAGCCATAGTACATGCCCTCAATATGTGGAGGCATTACTTGATGGGTAGAATATTTGAGCTCAGAACAGACCATTGTGGTCTGAAGTATTTGTTTGATCAGCCTACTTTGAATGCGAGGCAAGCAAGATGGCTGGAATTTTTATGTGAGTTTGATTTTGAAATCAAGCACATAAAAGGGAAATAGAATAAGGTATCTGATGCACTCAACAGGAAGGTGCGGGAAATGCATGTGGCATCTCTTAGTATTTTCCAATCAGATTTGAGGCAGCAGATTGTTAGTCATGCTGCTGGAGATGAATTGTATGATCAGGTAAAAGACAAATTGCAACAGCAAAGTCTTGAGAATAAGTATGAGGGATATAAATTTGAAGAAGATGGACTTCTCACTTATAAAGGTAGAATTTATATTCTAGATGTAGCAGATTTCAGGAGAGTTGTCATGGATGAAATCCATCTCCGTATTCTGGCCACCCAGGATATCAGAAGACAATTGCTATAGCTAGAAAGTAGTACTTTTGGCCAGGAATGAAAAGGGATATGGCTGAGTACATTTCGAGGTGTATGAAATGTCAATAAGTAAAGGTTGAGAATTAACACCCTGCAAGCTTGTTGCAGCCTTTGCCAGTTCCAGAATGGAAATGGGAAGTTATTTCCATGGGTTTTATTACAGGATTGCTGATGACTTGGAGACAACATGATTCCATCATGGTTG
The DNA here is from genome assembly GCA_001517045.1 of Pseudotsuga menziesii. Classification (NCBI taxonomy): domain Eukaryota; kingdom Viridiplantae; phylum Streptophyta; class Pinopsida; order Pinales; family Pinaceae; genus Pseudotsuga; species Pseudotsuga menziesii. Next base: position 162,067 of record LPNX011210921.1, on the reverse strand, counting down.
TGGTGGACAAGTTAACAAAGGCAGCACATTTTATACCGTTTAATTCTACGCATAAGATTGATGACATTGCAAAGATCTTCATGAAGGAGATTTTCAAATTGCATGGATTGCTGAAGGCAATAGTCTCTGACTGTGATGTCAAGTTCACTTCCAACTTTTGGAAGGGGTTGTTTACAGATTTGGGTACAAATCTTAACTTCAAAACTGCATACCATCCTCAGACAGATGGGCAAACAGAAATAGTTAATCAGGTACTTGAAGACATGCTTCGCATGTATGTAATGGACAAACCAACCAGGTGGGAAGATTACTTGCATTTGGTGGAGTTTGCTTATAACAATGGACAACAGGCATCCTTGGGGATGAGTCCGTATGAAGCTTTGTATGGAAGAAGGTGTAGGACACCAGTGACTTGGGACAATCCAGTGAACAAGATTGTGCTTGGGCCAAAATTGCTCAGGGAAATGGAGCAAGAGGTTGTAAAGATCAAGCAGAATCTGAAAGTAGCACAGGACAGGCAGAAAAGCTATGCAGATAAGCATAGGGTGAACAGGGAGTTCAGTGTTGGGGATCATGTTTACCTCAAAGTGAGGGCAAGGAAGAGTTCCTTGAAGCTTGGGAGTTGTGCCAAGCTGTCACCTAGATACTGTGGGCCGTTTGAAGTGCTTGAAAGAATAGTGCCAGTTGCATATAGACTTGCATTGCCTGCTAGCACTAGAGCTCATAATGTTTTTCATGTTTCTTTGCTTAAGAGATATGTGCATGATCCTAACCATGTGATAAATTGGGATGTGATTTAGGTGGAACCCGAGCAAGAGTTTCAAATTGATCCAATGCACATCCTCGACAGGAAGGTCACAATGCTCCAGAACCGAGCCATAGGTCAGGTAAGGGTGCAATGGGAGCACTACAGACCTAAAGAGGCTACATGGGAGCTGGAGGATGCCATGCGATTGGCACATCCATTTTTGTTCAATTTTGCGGAACACTGCGGCGATACCAGTGTAGCATTTTGTTCAAATTTTGTAAAGCACTGAGGACAGTGCTATTGAAGGGGGAGGGGAATGTAACACCCCGATTTCGACCCCGATGCATTAGATGTGTATGATGTATATATTGTAATGATCATGGTGCGGAGCTAAAGGCCAAGGCCCCACCATTGATTGGTTATGCTATGTTTCGGATTTAAATTGTCACCGATGGTATATCGGGGCATGCGGCATACATATTTCATTTTTTCATCATGTAAATATGCATATTTAATTAAATAACCCGACAAACTACATTCACGGCAACTAAATTGAGAAGGGGCATGATTTTCACAAGGATAAGGGTGGGGGAAATTTCAAACCTTGGCCAATGGGGGGAAAAAGCCATGTGTCACCACCTTTTCTTACCCAACCACCACCATGAAAAACTGCGCTGTTAGCTGAGGCAATTATGGATGGGAGTGGAGTGTGGCAGGACTGTCAGTCCTTGCCCACACGCACACTCCACCAACATGGTTGACCTCACAATGGCAAGCAAACCACCGTCATCACTCCAGCGGACATTGCATTCCCTCCACGACAGTGTTGAGACATTCACGCACTTCCGATTGTCTATTCACTTGCAGGCATAAGCGAAGTTGTTCATCCTCACGCAGGAGCGGAAGTCTTGTTCATTCTCATGCACATGAATTTTCCTAGTTTTGGGCTCACACAGTGAGCTGGGAGCCGTGCTCTTTCATCCAAGATTTGTTGTGAAGGGCCATTCATGTTTTCGGCTGTATGATCTCCTTACAAACTGGTATGACCGTGTAATTTTCCATCATTTCCGTGTTGATATTGGAACCATTGTTCTTCCCATGAGTTATGGTTGCCTCCATTCTCCTCGAGCTTTGTTGTGTTGATGTGGTCTCCCTTACATTGTGATGGTTGTGGTCTTCTTTACATTTGGGGTCTGGTGCAAGTTTCCCTCACGTACAGACTGTTTGGAGTCGTTTTCCCCATGTTGTGAGCTGTGCTCACTGATTACATTTTGGGACTGTTATTTTCCCCACATTCACTGATACGTTTGGGACTGTATAATTTGCTTGGGATTCATTTTCCCCTATTAAGCTGTAATTGCTGATTAATTTCCTGCATGCAATGGTTGGTCTTCGGACTATGTTGGGAGTAGGGATGGGGGCTTGGTTGCTTGATAAACCTGGTGGCTGGAAACCACATAGACAGGGCTAGAGGGTTGGATTTCTTCTCCACAACCCCTGAATAGCACTGGAAGGGAATGCAGGGCCTGAGGGACTGTGTAGCAGAGAAGGGACTGAGCCCTTATGTTGGGTGTGTGTGGGTGTCTTAGAAGCCAGGCTAGTTCTAGTGTAGGTGTTCTTGGCTCTGTAATGAGCTCACCAGCTTAGAATTTAGCCTTTCCCAACTCCTTAATGTCCTGATAAACCTAACCATGTTGGCTTGGTTGTCTTGTTGATGGCCTGATAAACCCAACTGTGTTAGCTTGGTTGTGTTTTGTGTATCCTTGGCTATGTGTAAGCCTGCTTGTTCCCTTATTCCTTGGAATCATGACCAGCTCGGGGGTGGCAGTGCTGCTGAGAGATTAAGGAGCACACTGGCCTATGGTTGGGTGGAACGTTGCAACAACATAGCTGGTTGCAGAACGAGTTCTTCATAAGATAAGTAACCTTGTCTATTTTACTTCCACAATATTATTTACTGTTAATGAATGTGATGAACATGTTGAATGAATGATTTCATGAAAATATGATTGCTTCCGCTGTGTATGATAAATGATCATGTATGCATGCCTAGTTCATTTCAGCATTTCAGTAATTTTATGAATGCACATGTTCATGGGGCTGGTAGCCCGGATGGTTAACTCCATGGTAGCGTCCTCTTCGCCAGCCGGAGGGTTGGGGATGTCACAATTATGAAGATGTTGAAGATGACAATGACAATGAGGATGATGAGGATGATGATGATGATGATGAGGATGTAGATGAGGATGAAGATGATGATGACGATGATAATGAATATGATGATGATGTTGATGTTGATGAGGAAGAGGGTGATGAGGCTTTAGGGCTGGTACAACAAGGCTTTAAAAGTTCCTCCATAATTTGAGTGGATATGCAATATTGGAAAATACCATGAACCATGAACCAGGAAATGATAGGCCTCAAGCCATAACCAAGGATCCATGTATTTCTTGAAAATCCTTTCCATATCTTCCTTTGACCCTATGAATTTTGATTTATTTCCCAATTCCTTGAGGCACTGAATTGCAACTGCATAAGACATGTTTAACAAAATATTCAGTTGACTTATGTTGTACAACTTATAGCTAACACTTATTCAGTCTACATGATTCTCATTATGTAAATTTATTCAATAGCTTTGCATTTGATCCAAATTATAGTGGATTATCATCCTTTCTACATGCTCATGATGGTGATACTATATATTATTCTATATATAATTTGTTTGTTACATGATATTTTTATTTTTAGATTCACCCAATTTCAACCATTGATGACCATGCAGTGTGCACTTCATTTCCTTAAAAATTATATTTAATTCCCACACGTATTGTTATCATTGACTGGTTAGCATCTATACCAAAAACATTGAATGCAAAATTGATTTGTCTATGTAATTCAACCGTGTAATTTAGTTCCTCTAAGATGAAATAAATCTAGAGTTATGGAACTTTGATTTGAATTTTTGGTAAATTGTTCAATGCATTATGTTTGGATGTTGATGTGATTATGATTTATGCACATTGATTTATTGTAACCATATAAAGTTTAATTACTATATTTTCCATGTGAAAATGATTGACATCTCCCATCATTCCTTGTTTTTCCTATAACTGTTGAGTGCCCTAAGTATCCTTCCATTCCCAACCTTTCTATATAAGTTTCAAAAAATGTGGAAACTTGTACAAGCTTACAAAATTGGAACACTTGATAATGTGACCACCCAAAAATGGATGCACGGGGAAACTGTGGTATATAATGAATACAAAAACGTAGAAAGTTTTTTTTTAATATAAACAATGCATTATCTTGCATGGAAATAATCAAGAAAATAAGAATGATACACATGAAAGTGTAGAAGGAAATCCATGTACTCTCATAGATTATTACATGATGCAAAATAGTATAGCTTGTTGGTCTTGACTAATGCAAATTCCATACCCTCATATATGATATAATCCAATGGAAACACTACAATCACGTCAACCCTAAAATTATGAAAATTGTTAAGTTTGGTGAGTTCTAAATGGGATATGAAATTATACTTTCTCCATATGAATTCTTGTGAGATTAGAACCCTTATCAAAACATCCTAAAAATTTTATTAATGACATTGCAATGCTCCAGATATTTTCTTCATATTGAAATTCTATTCATGGGGTCTAACATAATTGCCTCCATAATTTGAGTGGATGTGCAATATTGGCAAATACCATGAACCATGCAATGATAGGAACCGACCCATAACTAAGGAGCCATATATTCCTTGGAAATCCTTTCCATGTCTTCATTTGACTCTATGAATTATGATTTAATGCCCAGTACTTGAGGAAACGTGAGTTGGACCTGCATAAGACAAGTTTAACAAAATATTCACTTGACTTATTGTTGTTCACGATAAAGCACCCTTGTAACCTAGGGTCTGGGGTTACCAACTTACTACTAACTTGCAGACAATCAACCTTCTATAGGGAATGGAAAGAGAATAGGAAGAAAGTATTGACTTACCTGATTAATGATATTGGTTGATCCAAGATTGATCTTCTCTTGCTCCACTCCTTTCCAAAGCTTATAGGGATGTACCTCTTCACCTACAAAGAGAAAATCCTTCAAGTAATATATCATGCATATATATGTCAGAGGTTATATGAAAATCATATTAATGATATAAACAAACATATCCATTAACCAATACGCATGACATGTACACAATACAAGATTGGAAGAAGAATTCTCTTTATTAACAATCAATGAATACGATAAGAATACAACCTAGCTTCTAAGACAAGGACTCCTCTACAGCCAAATGACTCTAAGTTCTAATGTTCCAAGAATATGAAGATATACCACCAGCATAACTTTTCTCTCCAAAATTGATTGATTATCTCCGACCCCAAGGGCTCTATTTATACTTTGGGAAAGAGAGTGGTTTTGAATGTTGGGATGGTTGAGATAGTTGGGATAGTTATGGATTAGGCCCCAACTAATATCATCTAATCTTGATTTATATTTTTTAATGTCAAACTAAGGTATACATGGGTATTAATATAGGCAACTCGCATATGATACGTGATTTTCTCAATGGGAACTCATGTATGCAAGTACACGTGGGTTGCAATGAAAATACTCGCGTATGATACATGAGTTTCAATGCATATAGTCGCGTATGCAACCCAAAACTCATAATAAAAATATACAAGGATGGTTTGAGGATAATGCATCAAAGTTCATGCCCATATATAGTGTTTTGGCCACTTCAATCCAAATTTGTCCTTTTGTGTACCAACATGAGGAATGTCGGTACTCGGACGGAGAAGTACCATTTTGGTTGATAACACTTATGTTGTATAGTTTATAGATAACACTTATTCAGCTTGATGATTTTTATGATTTAATTTATTCAATAGCTTCTAATTTTGTTCCAAATTCTGGTGGATTAACATCCTTTGGACATGCTCATGATTTTGGTACTTTAAATATGATATATCTAATGTGTTGAAATGGGAATGATTCTAGAAAGTGGTGAAATAATATTGAGTTTTGATTCTTTAAAGCAACTAATTGTTGTTTATTTTAAAGTGTTTTATAACTGTTGTCTCTAGTTCATATTACTTAGGTTGATTATCATAGGAACAACTTCCAAATATGTTCCTATGTATGTAGAAGGATGTAGTCCAATAAGAGTCATTGCATGCTAAACCTTTTACAAACACTAAAGGAATTGAAATTTTATAAGTGAAGAATGGTCAATTATTATGTTTCCCAAGTCAATTTAGCTATCATCTTGTGGGTGGACTTAAGTGGACCATTTCAAGTATGTACCAATCTTCTTTTGAAATGAGATATAGATCCATGAGTTAAATCTGCAATAACCAAAAAATTAAATATCTCAAGTTGTTCACATTTTGCGTTTCCACTACAATGACCCGATGTCGCATGTTCTTCATCGAAATTTTTTCATACTTTTGTATTTTGTTTTTAAATGGCACAACCTTCATCCAAATTATTACCAGAATGAGATTTCTCCTCATTCATTTATTCAACCTTATCCTTATTATACATCATGTTGGACGAAGACTTAAAAAATACGTTAACATTGATCTTTTGGCACTCTATACTGCTAGCAAGGGATTTGTCACTATGGCAAGTACCAACATTGTCTTCTTGCATATAATTTTTCAATTATATTACAATCATGTTACCCAAATTTGAATTTCAATTTGCATAGAGTACAAATCCACACTTGGGATAAAACCTTTGTACTACCCAAGTGCTGAACAATTGTTGTCTCCACAACCTCTCCATTCATTTCACAAATCCTTTCAGGGGATTGAGAATGATGAAAGACAAATGGTTGATGTTTTCCTTTTTATTGAATTCCATATTCCTCATGATCATTATTCTAGCTATGAAATGACTATATTTTTTTTCTGCACCTAGACGTGCATTGTCCTGTTGTTCGTATTTTTTTGTTGGAGATAAAGAATCTAAAACCAGATGCTCCTTAATTTAAAGCTAATGCACTGTCAGCACCAAGCTCAAAATGTGGAAATTGGTTAATGAGTTCTCTCCTATTATACAAACACTTAAGCAACAAGATATTCATGGTATTATAATAAAAACAATGAACCAGAGATAACCTTTTCTCATCTGACAAAATTTCATATGTGACATTAAATCTTCACACTAGTCCACAATTTCCATCATTTTCCACTAACGTACCTTTAAACTGTCTAATAAATAGTTCCTTTTTTTTTGAACTATGATCACATTTCTTCCATATTGCCATTGTCCCTAAGGGCTTCATCAACTTTGGTCTCAAGGAAGTCTCATGACTGGAAGGATTTTGCAAGGAACTACTACAATTTCAACTTTTTAGAAAGGCCTAATTCATCTCCACCTTTAATTCCCTCATGACAACATTCACCTTTATATACTTACCAACTTGTCATCAGTTACTATACAGTTTGTTTGAAGCAAAAGGGTTTCATGTAGTCTGGTTAGCCTATATTTTAAGTATTGAAGATCATAGGTTCAAATCATTTTCATCTTGATGTGACACTTGTTAGTTTTTCAACATTTAAGCTAGCATTATAACAAGATCTTTTCACTGAGAGAATAACAAGCACAACAATCACATAAGAACATCACAAGAGACAAGAGACACAAATATTTTTAGGAGGGGAAACCATAAATGGAGAAAACCCCTCAACTTCCTCTAAGATAGTATCACCACAAGATGTGATCCCAAAACAGTAAGATGACCTCCCTTCACAATAGCAGCCTTCTGTCTTCTGTCAAGCACAAGAATTTCCTTCTCCAAAAGTGCGCCACACTTGAGAGAGCAAGAGAGCTAAGTCACAAGTGATAAATAGAGAGACTCTCACTCTCTATTTATATTCTTCCGTTGACTTGAAGTGCACTCAACCTAATAATTACTACTCGAGCCTACACCTTAATTAGTGTATAATAACTCAAGTGCCCCATAAACAGTGGGGACTTACCCAATGACTTGATATGACTTGTTTACATTATAATCCTCCCGATCGGAACATCGGGGCATGACCACATGACTCAAATACATAATAGAAACATCCCGGAATAAACATCGGGTTACAATAATATAAAATATATAGAAGAATACATTCCAAAGTTACATATACATCAACAACACTTAGTCATCCCAATCAATATCGACAAATATAGGTAATCCAAATATGAACATCAATTAGTTTTATCACCTAGTATTAAGTTATTCAATACACTTCTTGCTTTGATGTTTCCAATTTTGCATTATAACAAATCATATAGTTCAAGTTGGAAATGGATAAAGTGTTATATAGGAGTTCTCCATAGGAAGAATAAATTATCCATAGTTGGAGAAATTTTGGAGACATTAACTCAGATAACTAGAAAGAAATCTATTCTAATTGTGAGAGGGGTAGAGTTAGGAAGATCGTGATCTAAGAAGAGAATGAAGAGTATATATTTTTTACCGGAATTGGTTACTATGATGTAAGTAAATTAAAACTCAATTACTTGTTAAATAGAGACCTAGCAGAATGCTTATTGAAAGTGGTGAGGGGCATAAACTCATTATGAGGAATAATATTTAGGGGTGCATGTGAAATCATAACAAAGAAAATTAGTTTAGGCGAAATGTATTCTTGACATTTAGCTAATACCATTTAAATTCAAATGGCACAAGTGTTGATTCAATCTTACCGCAAGGGATAGAGTTTGGAGGACTACCTCAATCCTTCAATGGCCAAAGGGAATATAAATATAGAATATCCTTCATCCACTTGCATTCCATGTTTATTGTGTCATATCACTATAAGGATGATCGGTCTGATTCTTCAAGAGGAAATATCAATCTAGTTGCCAACATTTTATTAGTTTCCTCCTTAACTTTTCTTTTTATTCTAGGATTTAATTGGTATGGCTGCTTTCTTATTGGCTTCGAATCCAATTTTATCTCTATCTTCATCTCACCCACTTTTCCTTTAATCCCCTTCATTTTTGTAAAAATATGAGGGAGTGTATCCACATATTCCTTTAGTAGTGTCATGACCGCTAGCAATGTCACTTTGTCCCATTAGTTTCCTATTACCTCCATTCAAGGTATTTCCTCTATTCAAATATTCATCAATTGGGTATTCAAAGGTTCCAATTATATATTCCTGATGAGGCCTTGAGAATTTTATTGTACAACACGGTTACCCTCTAATTACTTAAAATAAAAATGTCAATATTGTTTGATAATTATATTCTTCTATTCGTGCCCAACCCTAGTGCAAAATTTGAGATCCCAGGGTTCAATTTCTCTGGTTCCCATTTCTAATGCACCTCACATACATAATTCTAAGTTATAGATGATTGCACTCTAAATAATAAAACCTTAATAACATATAGACTTGAATTTACCCTACCCACATAGGGAAAGGCTGAGCAGAATCCCCTCTGAAGTGTATCCCACTTATGCTTTTGATGATGGGCCTCTTACTATAAGTATTAGGATTTAGGAATAGGCCCTAATTTGTGGATAAATATTTGAAACCAATATTACTCTTAAAACCTCTATTTTTTCCATTCCTAAACACACCCTTCTACATGCCTAGTGGGATCATTCGTTCCTTTCTATATCTTAAGAAAAAAATATAGGGGGTCATAATTTGGCCCCTAAATGTCAATCATTTTTTTCTCTAGTGGTGAGGTTAACCTCTATCACAACACCAAATAGACTTCCTCCTAGTTACATAGGTCCTTCTTGTGGGTTTCCCACCATCTAGATAGGGTTGACCTCAAGGTCACATCCAGGAAAGGAATCAATTAATATTTTGGAATGGTTCGGCTCATATCTTCCATGAACTACTCTACATCTTTGGTTCCATTAAATATAGGTGGGTCTTTCACTTCACTTCCTATCCAACATATTGATGAATCATGGCGCAATGTTGAGACAAGATATCATGGTTGAACTCTTGCAAATATTTCCAGGATTCATGGTTGTCAGATTCATAAGATAAAACACTTATCCAATGGGTTGAGCCATTAAAACAAGTAGTGGTGTCTCCAAGCTACTGTTGGATTGATGTAATTGTCCCTTCTTCTTACGGTCAAGTTGTAAAACTAATCCAATTAAAAAAAACTTTTATTCACTGCCTATATATATTACTCAACCCTTTCATTGCATTAATCAAATGAATGACCTAATCCCTTCATCCTCAAAGGAAATCTCATTCCCATTCTTGAAATTAATGATTGTTTCATTATCATTTACCCACTCGAATATCATAAAGGTGGTGTTATCCCTAAAGTTGAACCTAGACTACAGGGGTTCAAGCTTAAAGAAATCTTTTTCAAAATATAATTCAATGAAATCAATATAAAGACTGGGCTAGTATGTAATCAAAGCTATAGGAAAATCACACAATCATTAAAGAACTGTATAACATAAAACAAGATACAAAATCCAATATCAAAGGAACTACGATCATGAAATTATGAAATGAGACTACCTCTATTTTTTTAAAGTTTAAAAGATAATTGTATTTCAACATAAGAATCATTGCAATGGGATTCAATTGACCATATACAAGATAAATCATAAGAAACACAATTCATAAGATACACAGACAAATCATAATCATACTCATATCAAGGTAGAACCTGTATTGAAGATGTAGAGTATTTCATGTCATACAGAAAGTTATCAAAACTGGATCTTCATAACTCCAATTTCCACCACTGTCTCATCTAGAGACTCTCCTTAAATACAAAATATATGTTTGTCTAAGCTAACTATAAGATCATATTTCTATGGATTGAGCCTTCTCAAAAATAGAGAAGTCAATCCCCTTTAAACAGTCTTTAAGTACAAGTGTAACATAAAAGAGACATCTGTCAATAAACAAAACTAATTTCAAAAGCAAATTACAACTCTAAAACTAAAGACTTTTGGAAGCCTCTGCTAATATAGTTAAATCACTTAAAACCTGGGACCGCTTTTGCAATCTGGAAAATTCTGCATCTTTGTTCTCCTCCTTCTCTGAGCCTTGATGAGTTCAAGCTGCTTCTGGATGGTTCTTTTTTTGCTTAGAATATCTTTCGATATTGACAGCAATTTTTGATAATCTGCCTCCTTATCCTCCAGATCTTCTCAAATTCTTTTATTGGTTGTCATTAACTTTTCATTAATGTTTTGTAGAAACCTAGTTTGCTCCTTGTATGTCTACAAAGACTTCTTGACTTGGTTTAATTCTGGAGATATTTCGAGGTCTTGATTCTTTCATATGGACCTCTTCTTCTTGTAGAACCCTTGATGCTGAGCAATCCTCTGAATCAACTTGTTTGTTTGTGCAAAAGGCTTCTGGTATAGACCCTACAATTCCTTGAACATCAATAAACTTCTCAATGTCTAAACAATACTGATCTTTAGATGTATGTACAGTTTATTCACTGAGAGCATCATCTATCATTGCGATTTCCTTCCCATATTCATGTGTTGATTTCTTCTCTTTCTGCAACTTCTTTCTTAACCTAGTCCTCGACCTTACATCCCTATTTTCTAACTTCAACAACTGTTTATGAGTTTCATTTTTTGAGGTTATATTTTTTAGCATAACACTTAATTTTTTAGGGCTTTCACCTGTGAATGAATTTTCAGGACACAAACCTTCCTGAATCGGTTTCTCTGTAAAACCCTTACCTTCCTCTACATCAACTTGAGGTTTTTTTGTGACTTGTTGTTTGCTGGTCAGAATCTTCCATAATCCTTTTTCCTTTCTCTTTAATATTTTCTTCAAACCCTAGCTCTATCAATAGAGTTTCCTAGGTTCATCCTTCCCTATGCAATTGTGATAAAATCAAAAGTTTGATTAAACCCTAATGATAGAGTGAATGAGCAGTATGCTTTGGATGGACCTGAACCCATGAAATCATCTTTTGAAGGCTTTTCAATAAGTAGAATGGGATATTGAGCTGTGAGCTTCCACTAAGGTGCATCAGCAACCTTACATGGAATTTAAGAACCTTATCATACCGACCATCACATGTAATATAGTTTTGTACCATTTCTAAAGGAATTTTCCAACTTGGCTTTATTTTACTCACATGGATACCATTTTTCCAATCTAATTTCTCAAAACCTGGCATTAAAAACTCACTGTAATCTCCTTGAAAATCCTGTTGTTTAAACCATATCTCTCCTTGTGTCGGAACATCTATTGCTTCAGCAATAGAATATTCATTTACCCTGACTGTTAAGCTTTTAAGCTGAACCATTTCATCTTTATAGTTTTTAATAAAATCCATAGTTACCTGTGAATGATAACCTTGTAATTTCTCACAGAAGGCAAACCATCCAGCATTCTTCATCAATTGGGCTGATCTTGGAAACTTCATTATCCATTATGTGTTATTGGGCTCCAATCTGCAAATCAAGCCTCCTGGTTTTCTTCTTACCATGATTTTTGAATCTTCTTCCTCTACTATCTTCAACATTTCTGCAACCCCTTCACACTATACACTTTAAAAGAGAATTTATGCTGCAGCAGCTTACATTCAAACATAGAAAGACTTATACAATGTAACTTTTCCCTTTTCAAGCACAAATATTCAGGATTAAAGCAAACCCTTGCTATTTCAAAACCATTGTATTCATTGTTTTAATCATACATATTTAGGGATCCTGAACAATAAATGTTCACAGTATAAAAATAGCTCTCTAAATGACCTTCACCCAGTTCGCAAGAGCATTTAGGCAATATAACAAGACAGATTTTAGGGCAAATGAATTATTATATTCAATCTATCGACCCTTCCATTATTAGTACCAATACTCATTGCATGAATTGCTTTTAATTCCATATACAAAACAGTTGTACAAGCCCATGAATGACATGATGAAACTCATTATTTCATGAAGAGGACTGCTTTTAAGGAGTATTCATATCAAGTACCGAATCTATAGAACATGAATATGCTATATAACCATAGTTCATTGTCTCATTTTTTATATACCATGGTACTTATGAATAACAATTTTTAATAAAATACTCTCTCAAGAAATGCTGCCAGTTTGAGAAATGCTGCCAGTTTTAACAGTCCAATCCATAATATAAAACCTCTTGCACATACATAGGTTCATGGCTTTAAATGAGTGAATATTTTGAGGGTTCAAAATATTAAAAAATGCAAAAAAAATAATAGCATTCAATCAAAGAATAAGGTGTAAAACAAGGCAAAAATTAAAAATAAAAACGCATCATAATCAAAAACCCTAAGGTAAAAAATCAAACAACCTTAGAGATAACAAGTGGGGTAGGTATCTATTTCATATACCACCTCAATAACCTAAAAATATATAACAAAATTCTCTAGACATCCAACTGGGTATATCCTGTACTAGTTGGTGAGTTGCCACTAAATGGGGGAGAACACCAATCAAAGAATCCCCATCATTTCCCAATACTTCTTTGGAAAAATGTTTACATCTCACCCTAGATCCATCATAACATTTCAAATATAATAACCATGGATCTACAAATTCATTTTAAACTCATGTCTTGTTTTGGGATTCTTCTTCCCTACTCTTCCAACATGATTTTTAGGAAGCAAGGCACTAAGTGGAACATCAAGGGAGTAGAACATCGATAAAATATGTCATACTGGGGGAATTGGAAATTGGGGTCTGGCTTGTACCCGTATGAGATGAGGTACATCTAGTCCACTAACACTACGCCCATAAAATCATAATGGGTGCCTTAACAATTCACCCTATTACCAACTGGTCTACACCTTGAGGGAAATCTATATGATGAAATTGTTAAGGGTATGTGACACCATTTTAGATTGTATTTTGTGTTCATTTTTTATACGTTTATAGTGTGCATATGGCTATTTATTTTTTTTCCTTGTTCATGCAATAACTATTTATTGAAGATAAAGACATTGGCATATTTGGTTCTATTTTACATTTTTTATTTTGTTAGTTATCCCATGCATCATTATGCATATTAGATTAGTTTCATTTCATCTATTGCATTTCAAAAACCCTAAACGATGGATCCAGATGCAACTGATAAAACCTCAAAACCATAATGGCTATCAAGACAAGATTTGGATCGGTTCCCTATCCCAAACAGTGTCATGTCTAATTAATAATTTTCACCAGGGGTAACCCCGATTGTTTGCACAAGGAAATTCCACCCTACCAACACCAATTGGTACCAAGCATGAGAATTTATCTGTATTAGTACCACCTAAATAATATTTGTATGCAATAAATAATACCCAATTTTACTGATTGTAGGTACCACCAAATAGGTACTTGTCGTATCTATCTTCCTCAAGTGAGGAAGATAGACTAGAAGAGGTTGAAATCGAGACATCTAATACAAGATCTAATAGGTCGAGATCAACTAGAGGTGAAAAGGTAAGGATAAAATTTAGTAAACTCATGGAACTTTTTGTTTATGAAGGAGGATCATGTGGTTATGATAATGAGTGCATAGGTGACATGGAGTTTCCCCTAAGGTATCGACATCTTGTCAAACGATGGCTACCCAAGGAGCTACCCCAAGTGGACACATATTTCTTCCTCAATGGGAGCATTTATCGCATTGCTCTATCCTCTTTACATGGACTGGGACTATTTTCCACGGATTGCATAAAGGTGTCATATGGAACTGAAACTGAATTGATGGAGTATGTCGCTCCATGCTACAAATACAATGACTGGTTGTTGTTGGTCCGATATACACGAAGTATGTGGACATACGGAGTGGAAACAAATTATTTTCAACTACTAGACAACAGTCTGAAAACAGGAGCAACTGTGTATATTGATGGAAGGCAAAAATCTTCAAGAAATATCATAGGGTTTATAAATAGCACACGACCAGGGTCAACACATAAGATACCCAATTGCCTATCTGAGGGGCATGAAGGAAATCATGTATTCGTATGTGCAACAAAATAAATAGTTGCAGGTGAAGAGTTTTTGATCTGTTACGATTTGAATCGTACAGATGAGGGGGTTGCTATTATGGGGGTAAGTTTCTTATACAACATTTAACTATACCTTTGATCAATGAGTTGTTATTTTTCTCTTGCATCAAGTTTATTTATGTCATGATTTTCATAATATACACATGGTTAATTATATGTCATGCTTTTGATTTATCACGTTTAAGAGACATTGTTATATATGTAATTTTCATTTTTAATATGTCTTAAGTCTTATATTGTGGTAGGGTGATCATGTCCATATGCCACAAGCTAGCCGTGGAAAGTCACCAATGGTGATAGATGAGGTAAATGTTAGTATAGTAGTACCTAATACAATCAATGTAATAGTAACCACAATTCATGATTATATTACATTTGTTAACATTTGACATGTTTTTGCTATTGAGCTCAATATTTCAATATGATATCATTCTTATTGTATTTTGGAAGAGGGTCGGTATTATGGGCATAACTAGAGCTTCTAGACAGGTAAAGTTGACTCTCATAGTAACAATAAAGTATTTTTTATATTAATCAACTTTATTATACACGGTTCAATTTTTATTTATCGATATGAATATGTCTTGCTTATTGTATTCTGGCAAGGTGATAGTGGGGAGGAACCAATGTTGTCACATCAGGTAAATGATAGTGTAATAATACCTAAACATGATTATAGTACTTTTTTATGTTATTATATCCATTATATATTTTTTACGTGATTTTTTTATTGACGTTTGTAGAGCACACCACTTCAAGGTGATGTGGTGGTAAATGACATAGAGATACGTTAGTCAACTGACCCAATGGTTACTGTGAAAATGGATTTGAATAAGTGCAATGAAGAGCTTCTTGATTTGATTTTAATCGATCCAATGAATGACGAAATACAAGCACAAATTGATGAATTGAGGAGAAAGATAAAAAAATACAGGGTAAGGGGCACCTTTGAAAGTTTTTACGAACTACATATATTCATTTCTATTATTTTAGTTCTCTTTTTTTGATATGTTCTAATCAATTGAATTTTTATTCTTTAGAGTTTTTTGGAGCCAAAAGCCATGTATCAAGAACAGGATGCAGAGGGAAGTATAGTTAGTAGTGATGCTTCAAAACCTCATAAATCTACCGTAAAAATGAGGCTATTTTCCTCTCCTACACAACAATGCACTTTAGATTCCACACCCTCAATGGATGCTGGAGGTGAATATGGCCCTTCAAACACCGCTACTCCACACGATGATAGAGAGGATGGTGGCATCAATTGTGATAGGTTCTATCATGGCTCAATGTGTGTGGTTAGCAATGGATCATTTCCCATTAGCTTCTTGGTGAACGATGAGTGTATTCTAATCAACATACCGAATATTGCAGGTATTATTTAATTTATTATGTGTTTTTTTTCATGTAATTCAAAGCCACATAACTCAAACTAGTTTTAATTAATTATCATATGTTTTTTGTAGGAAATAATGTATTTTATAAGAACCTACATGAAAAGGCATAGGATATTTTTAGGCCCAACATTCATACATGGTGGAATTCCCAAAATGACAAATTGAAAGATGATTTGATGAACTACATGGTCAACTTGTTTGGTAAAACATTCAACAAAAAAGGTGTCACCGCATCAGCTAGGTTAAATTTGAAATATGTCAGGGCACATTATAGGGTCAATATGCAAATTAACCACAAGTATGAGCGTCCTCTGATGGTTCCAGAGACGAATTGGAAGGCACTCATGTGGCACTCATCGAGGATGAAAAGGAGAAGGAATTGAGAAAACAAGGAAAGACTAGGCCAAATGGTTCAAGGAGGTATGGCACATATCATATATTTTTTTAAACTTTTAAATATATTTAAAGTTCAATATCTAACGTATTTGCAACCTTTCATAGGCTCGCTGACACATCTAAAGCAAAAAAGAAAATATTGGAAAAACATGGGCAACACAAACTGGGCTAGGGTGGATATCAGAAGCTAAGGGCACGAATTGTAAGAATCATTTGATCATTATTTGTAGCCAACAATTAATTGATTTTTCTAGCTGTAGCGAAAAATTAATTGATTTATCACAAGCACTTTACATGGTGTTATGCATTGCAGGGAAAATATTTTCAAGAGGAATCCACTGATGAATACTTGAAGCTCAGCTTCAAGTACAGTTTTTAGCATGTGCTAGAACACGAAAAAGCTTGGGAAAAACCCCAGTTTCCCCATTTATTCATGTAGAGGTAAATAAAATCAATAAGGGCATCATAATAATTAACTTGTGTAATCTATCCATGAATAATTACATAGAAAAATGAATGTTTTTATTGTTTTCAGGGTGAGACCTACAAAATCAGCAAGGGTAGCGGTATTGAAGTGGTACCACGCGATAATGGTGAGTTGCCTAGCCATTTAGGTATGTATGCTATAAAAAAGATGTATTCAATATGATTTGAAATACATAATTGATGAAATTTACTAATTAATATTTTTCTATGAATGGAAGATCATGTACCTTATCATGCTCAGTCGGGAGAGGAACATATGGCAGAGCCAATGAACACTCCAGTTGAGTCAGCTAGTCATCCAGCAGGTAAGTGTCATTGTAATGAATCTGAAAATAATGAAAAACATATATCAATAATAACTTCGTAGTTATATCTATATAATTGTATTGGTTTTTGTAGATGATTCCCCTTTCCATCCACCTCCACCACCTTTTAAGCGACGTACCAGAAGTATGGTATGAGGGTACATATTAACACAATCAATGAAAAAAGAGGGCACTATTATAATAATCAACCCATAGTTACCTACCTTAGACATTAATTAAATCATTTTTGTCTTATTACCTAAGGCTCCTAGATTCCACTCTATGCTAGTTGCCTTCTACATGTCCTAGAAGTCAACACTTGCTAAAAATGAGTCATGGAGCACTTGGGAAACGTCCTAGAAATGCTATTTAGCATGTTTAATTTATTCCAGATCCTCCAAAGTGCATAACTTCTTTTTTTCTAAAAAGATACCTGTTTTGTTGAGAATTAAGGCAAAAGAAAAAGCTAGACTAGGTGTAGTTGACTTGTTTTTTTCCCACATAATCCTCCCTCCTTTTCTCCTAATAAAAGCATGTATGATTTTTATTTCCATCCCTCATTAGCTTTCCTACTTGACTTAGCCAATTCATGGGCATCTTGGTGGATTTGGAAACTGCTTTATGCACCTATGGGGGATTTGACTAGATTTAGTAAGCCTAATTTTTGACCTTTTCGAATGGAATCCTTATGAATTTGAATCTCTCATGTAATTATATATTTCAACAGCCGATTACTTCACAAGTTTGGATGCTGTACACTTATTCAATACAAATTAGTGTTATGCTCCAATTTTAGTCTCCTTTGATGTTAATTTTGCATGTTTGATTAGCAATTTTGTGAGTGTAATTGTTCTATCTCTTGGGTTCAATTTCCACATGGTATTATAGCCTTTGTATATTGATTTATCTCCTTCCATATTGCTATTGCAGGTTCGACATCTTGGCTGGGAGCATATTCTGCTGGCTGAAGGGCACAGTTTTTGAGCTATGGACCAATCTCAGAAGATCATCTTGACTCCATTTAATTTATTTGATTAGAAAGATGAGATGGAGATTTTATTGAGAGTAAAAGGTATCTACATGGTTACTATGGCAACTGAGGAAAATCCCAATGCAGCTGTAGAGAAAATCAAATGGCACAACAGGAGGGATGAGGCCTATGGTCTTTTATGTCTAAGCATTTCAAGAGACCTCCTCTTCCATCTTAACAGATTGACATCATCGAATGAAGTGTGGGAGAAGCTTGTAGATATTTTTGGTAAGACAGATGATATGAGAGGACATCAAATCGAGAATGAACTAATCTCCTTGAGTCCCAGTAGCTTCGAATCCTTGCAACTCTATTTTTCCAATTTTAAAGACCTTGTTTTGCAACTAAAACAGTGTGGGATCGAAAAGAAGGAAGAGCAACTAGTTTTGGCCATACTCTTGAAGCTTGGACCTAACTATTTAGTGTTTTTTTTACCTTCCATGCCACCAAGTTGACAGCTCGAGCCTGGAAAATGCCTAAGCTTGCAGAGTTCATGGAATCCCTTACATAGGAACAAGATAAGTTGGTGATCATTGGAACCATCAAACCTTCCAAATACCAAGCTTTGGTTGCTGGAGATTCAAGGGTGGATTCAAAAATCAAGAAAAAAGCTAAAAATCCACCTGAGCAAAAGAGAGACAAGAACAAGTCTCAAGAGGAGCCCCAAGGTTCCAAGAAGAACTTCTAGAAGAAGAAGAACAAAGGAGAAATGAGCAAGTGCGCATACTACAGTAAGGGATATCATCCTGAGAGCTCTTGTATGAAGAAGCAAATTGACATGTTGACCCAAATCCTGGAGAAGAATAACATCTCCCTTCTCGATTGCTCAAATAAGAGGGAAGGAGGATCAAATTCAAAGGACAGAGAGAGAGTACATTCCTTGGTTGCTGGCACATCAAGCTCACCTAGCTTCATCATAGACTCTGGAGCTTCTAGACATATGGTTTCGACAAAAGAGGAATTCTCCTTTCTTGACATGTCGAAAGGTCGACAAATAGCTTTAGGACATGACTCTCTCACTGACAGTTTGGTGAAAGGAAGGATTGATCTTGACCATGGTAAGTTCAATAATGTGATGTATATTCCAGGTCTTGCCTCTAATCTCTTGTTAGTGTACTAGATGACTCACATTGGGTCTCCAAAAAGGTCATATTCTCCCCTTATGATGTTGAAATCATTGAGATTTCAAATGGTAAATTCATATCAAAAGGTGTTGTTGATCACACATCAAAGGTATACATGTTTTCCCATTTTATACCCTACTCAAACCCCTCTGCTCTTATGATTCATGCTAATGAGGAAAACAATCTTTGGCATCAAATGTTTGGCCATATTAACTACAAGTATCTTTCTGATTTGAGAGAAAAATATATGGTCATAGGGTTACCAAAGATCAAGTTTTCCAAGGGATTCTGTCAAGGTTGTATCCTAGGAAAACACCCAGAGCACAAATTTGAGAGAGCTAGTCATGAGAGAACCTCTGCACCTCTTGATTTGATCCACAGTGACATTTCTGGTCCATTTCCTCATATGTCCATGATTCAAGCCAAATATGCACTAACCTTCATAGATGACTTTTTCAGGTATTGTTGGGTCCACTTCCTAAATCTTAAGTCTGAAGTTTTTTACCTTTTCAAAGTCTTTAAAGCCTTGGTTGAAAACTAGTCTAGGAGGAAACTCAAGATCCGCAAATCTGACAATGGTAGTGAGTATGTCAAGTTTGATTTCATTCAGTATTGTAAATATGTGAGTATTCAGATGCATCATTCGATCCCTTGCACACCACAGCAAAATGGTGTTGCTAAGAGAAAGAACAGGTCATTGAAGGATATGGCAACCTGCATGATGGAGGCTAAGACTTTTCCACCAAAGTTTTGGGCCAAGGCTATAAACTATGCATCCTACATCCAGAATAGGGTTCCTCATAAGCATCTTGATGGTATGACTCCTTTCGAATATTGGAGTGGGCACGAGCTACATGTGACCCATTTCAAGATTTTTGGCTCAAAGGCTTGGGCTAGAATTCCAACTAAAAAGAGGAAGGCTTTGCAGCCCCAAAGCCAAGAGTGCCTATTTGTTGGGTATTATGAATATTCAAAAGGGTACAATATGATCAACTTGAGCACTAACAAATATTTCATTGAGGGAAGTGTTTAGTTCCAAGAAGAGCCTTTAGTAGCAGTTGAAGTTGGAGAGTCTTCTTCACCACCAGATCCATTAATTGTAAGTGGAGAGACTAATGAGTTTGCTGATTCTGATATGTCTGATAATGATGATTTGATTGTAGATCCTGATACTCCTACAAGACCAAAATGGGCAGCAAATACCATTCATGCAGTTGGGGAACTAGCTGGAAATCCTAGTGACACTAGGAGGACTAGATCTCAGTTTGAGAGTGCCCTTTGTATGAAAGATCCTTTATTTGCTGAGAAGTGATATTTGATTGTTGAATCAGATACATAGACATATAAAGATGCATAACATAATCCAATAAGGAAAACATCCATGAAATAAGAAATCAGCTCGCTTCAAAAGAACAACACTTGGGAACTGGTTGATCTTCCCCCAAGGAGGAAGCTAGTTCAATGTAAGTGCGTTTTCAAGACTAAGTTTTCTTCTAATGGTTCACCTTTGAAATATAAGGAAATATTGGTAGCCAAGGGATACTCACAAGTACATGGTATTTACTACAATGAAACCTTTGCACCAGTGGCAAAGATGGACTCCATAAGGCTAGCTTTAGCCATTGCAGCTTCGAAGCAATGGGAGGTACATTACATGGATATGAAGTATGATTTACTAAATGGAGATATCATTGAATATATTTACATGCAGCAACCTGAATGGTTTTTTTCTAATCCATCTTTAGTGTGCAGGTTAAAGAAATCATTGTATGGGCTCAAGCAAGCCCCCAGGGCTTGGTATGCCAAGACTGATGGCTTTCTGCTGTCATTGAGTTTTGTTCGATGCAAGTCTAATACTAATGTTTATTTGAAGATGATTTATGGTTATTTGATGATTATTTTCTTGTATGTGGTAGACCTTCTGATTACAGGAAGTTCAAAGAAAGAGATTTCCTCCTTGAAGGATGCAATGAACCATGCATTTTCTATGACAGATTTGGGATTGTTGAGCCAATTCTTGGGTCTCGAAATTGCTCAATCCCAACATGGAATCAAAGTAAATCAGTCCAATTATGCCTTTGATTTTATGAACAAGTTCAACATGAAATATTGCAAGCCAAGCAAGACTCCCTTCCTTTCAGGAGTTAAGCTTGAAGAAGCAAGCTCTTCTCCTATGGTAAATAATACACTGTATAGGCAGTTGATTTGGTGTTTTCTTTATATTACACACACTCAACCTAGTCTATCTTATGAAGTTAGTGTGGCTTCAAGATACATGGATCAGCCTCATGAGATCCACTGGAGAGTAGCCAAAAGGATCCTTAACTTTGTTCAAGGAACAAGAACTCATGGGATCTTCTACAAAGAAAAATATGATCTTGATTTGATTGGGTTTACTAACAGTGATTGGGTAAGTGACAACACAAATCAAAAGTCAACATCAGGATATGTGTTTATGCTTGCAGAAGGACCAATCAGCTATTCAAGCAAGAAGCAAAGTGCCATAGCACTTTCATCTACAGAAGCAGAGTATAGAGGAGTTGTAAATGCAACAACTCAATGTTTGTGGTTGCAGGGAATACTTAGAGAATGTGGCTTCAAATCATAGTTTTAAACTATTATCTATTGTGATAATCAGAGCACCATTCAAACATGCAATGATCTAGTTCAGAGACAGTGAACTAAACACATTGAGATCCATATGCACTACATCAAACAGCTTGTGCATGATGGTACCATTCATCTACTCTTCTGTGCATCTTCAGAACAAGTAGCAAACATCTTCACCAAAGTTTTTTGTGAGAAGACATTCAGCAATCTCAAATCACTATTGGGGATTTCTAATCATGCTATGAAGCATTATTGATGAAAATATTTCCAAATTTTGTTTTTCCTGTCCATGTTTAAGGGAGGATTTTCCCACTAGGTTTTTGCCGCTTTCCTTGGTTGTATGGACAAGCAGTATGTAAAGGGTGACTAAGCCTTGTTGCTAGGCCCTATAGTTTTCTGATATTTACTCATCAATTCAGGCTTAAGGGGTGGTGTTAGAATAATCAACCCATAGTTACCTACCTTAGACATTAATTAAATCATATTTGTCTTATTACCTAGTCTCCTAGATTCCACTCTATGCTAGTTTCCTTATACATGTCCTAGAAGTCAACACATGCTAAAAATGATTCATGGAGCACTTGGGAAACCTCCCAGAAACCATATTTAGCATGTCTGATTTATTCCATATCCTCCAAAGCGCATATCTTCTTTTTCTGAAAAGCTGCTTGTTTTATTGAGAATTAAGGCAAAAGGAAAAGCTAGACTAAGTGTGGTTGACTTGTTTTTTTCCCACATCATCCTCCATCCTTTTCTCCTAATAAAAGGATGTATGAGTTTTCTTTCCATCCCTCATTAGCTTTCCTACTTGACTTATCCAATTCGTAAGCATCTTGGTGGATTTGGAAACTGCTTTATGCACCTATGGGGGATTTGACTAGATTTAGTAAGCCTACTTTTTGACCTTTTTGAACGGCATCCTTATGCATTCAAATATCTGATGTAATTATATATTGCAGCAGCCTATTACTTCACAAGGTTGGATATTGTACACTTATTCAATACAGATTAGTGTTATGCTCCAATGTTAGTCTCCTTTGATGTTAATTTTGCATGTTTGATTAGCAATTTTGTGAGTGTAATTGTTCTATCTCTTGGGTTCAATTTCCATAGAAACAAAAACTACAATAGGGAAAGACACCAAATATGAAGCCTCTCTCTTCCAATTTCTAAGAAAAAAAAAAGAAACTTAAAAAAATTTGGTTGTAAACATCTAATATTTGTATTTGACTGAGTGAAGGCATGAACTATTTTCAGTTTTGTAACAAGTTTATTGATCTAGACGTTACATGGTGATATTTTAGAATTTAGGTTTCACATTTGTATGTTATTTCTCAGATCATATGTTTGAATATGTGTGACCTCTTTAGATGACTATGGTTATCCTCAAGGGACTGGCCACCCCTTCATGAGTTAACCTGAGGAATATAAGATGACCATATCATTTATAATTGGTTTACTACTATTACTGCTTTTGTTTTCAGTACTTTAATAATTTATGTAGCTCTATGTTTGATAGTATTGTGCTTATTAGAATAATTAATATAACTATGTTTTTTTCTTTTTGAATTTTATATGTGAAATGTTTGTTCACTTTGTTGCATATCTTATTATTCAATATGTGTGACATCTTCCGAGGACTATGCTTATCGTCAAGAGGTTGGCCACCCCTTGTTGTGTTAACCCAAGGAAGATGAGATGATCACATGACATTCCTTATCCTAGGATGATGATTATGAGCTTCATCTCATTGCATGAGGCACATGATATGTATGACCACATACAGTTGAGAAGGTCGGGTAACCTACCTTTGACAAGGACTTGATGTGCATGAGCCTAGTATGATGTTGTGTTTCCTTATTATGATATGTTGACTTGCATGTTTATGTGTATTTGATGTTTATCCTTGTGGTGACTCCCTTAATTGTTGATGTCCAGCTTTTTGATGACCAGCATGACCCCTTAGGATTATTCTCCACCCTTACATTGACCTTAATACACCTCCTTAGGTGCCATCCACCACAGCGTTACCTTATATGACTTTTTTGGAGTAGTTTGCTGTCATTTTTTATTTTTTGTTGGCCGTACTACTGCATTGCTAATGTTTTTTAATTGTGAGGGTTGGATGATCTATTTTAGGGTCTTTTCCAGTTCAGCGTTCTCTCCTTTATCCTGTATGTTAGTCTAGTTGAGTCTCATGCAACGAACCTAACACTAAGAGGTTGAAGTCTAAGGATAAGGGAGGTCTTTCCTGACATATGAATAAATTTTATTTCTCCTTAATCATTTCATCATTACAAATGATAATGTGACATGTCCATAATAATGATTTTTTTTGTCTTCTCGGTGTCAATGGGCATGTTGTAGTTTCCATATTCAAATGCAACTCAAAATAGCAATGCAATTATTGAACTTCTATAATTCCTTATCTTGCTAATATGTTTATTTGTATATGATTAACTGACATCTTTGTAAAATGCAAGCTATGCATGACTTTAATGGATGTGAATTTGTACAGGTTGGATACATTGTGACTTCATGCTTATTAAATCATAATCATGACTTCTTACGATTGGTTATCAATACTGTCTGTAATGATATTATTGGGTGGAATGAGATGTTTCAATGTTTGGCACTTACTATGGTAAGATATGGTCTTGGAACCCCTATTCTAAAATAAATTATTTTTCTTTCTAATTGTAGTAATTTTCATGTTTAACCTATGGTGTGCATCCAGACCACTACATGATTGGGAGGTAAACGGGTTGTTGCTTAAGTTAAATGTAGATTTCCCTGTGCAATTGCAAATATGTCAAGTGTCATTTTTCCAACAAGTGTTTGCAATATTGGGCTTTGGATTTACATAGAGGTATAATATATAGACTATAATGTTAGCTAGAAGAAATTTAGCAAAAAAAAAAAATTAAGCATTGTTCCTTTGATCAAAGCCAATTCTAAATAACAAATTTAAGAATTGTCCCTGTAATGGTTGCTTGTGATGACCTTCACGTCTCTCTAATTAACCTACCAAAGATGTTGCTTGATATGGAATGCATTTACCAAATATATCTCCATTAATTAGCAGTTGAATAGTAACTTCCAAAGCCTATAAGCACAGGTTTTCATTGCTTTTAACACAATATTCTCATCTTCTTATGTGCTCTCTTGATGTTCACCAAGGGAATGACCCCATCTAGAAAGATCAAGGTGGATTATAACTCATGAAGTAACCTCTAAGGAAAAAGGGATGTCCACTTAGAAACCCAAAAGGATACTCCAAGGTATGTGCCCTAGATAAAATGTGCAATTAATCTCCCAAAAAGGTGGCTACTCCACCAACATGTGCCCACAATGCAACCAAACTTAGCTTCAAACGTAAATGTCCTTCTTAAATGATGTAAACACCAGAAAAGGAGGGCTTGATGATCCCTCAAACTTCCTCTTAACTCCAACAATCCATCTCAAGAGTGATGAAAGAACTTTCATTAGGGAAATGTTACAATGTGAGAGTGTCAACATGGAAATCAAACAGCTCAAAATGCAAATAACTTATACAAGCCATGTCCACAAAACACTCCATTTGAAATCCAAGAGGGACTACTTCCATAAAGTGAACTCCAAGCATGTAATACCTCTCATCAATGGCATATAAAAGAGTGTTATCATTTCATAATAAAGTTTGACATCCCAAGGATAACTAGGGCATGGAAATACTAGTCCAAAGTCCAACGATCTGTTCTAGACATGAGGTGAGGACTGCAAGAAGGGTGTGTCCCACAAGTTATTCCTTTAGGGTTGAACATTGACTCAAAACTCCTGGTTTATTGCTTATTCCAGTCAAATGCATTCCCACAATATCCTGAAGACTGTTGTACATGCTTCAAAAACCACCCAAAACTTGTCAAAGCTTGGTTTTTCTATTGTCTATCATTGTTTTAGAGGTTTTTTACCCTTATACATGCCCATATTCGACCTTAATGCCTTTGAAGAGGATCCAGCATGCCCAAAATTGACAATAAATGCTCAAAAGTGCTAGAAAATGTGTTTTTATTGTGCCTATGACTCAAAATGCCACCTAGATTTGATATTGGAGTTTGGACGAGGGATGATAGGTTCCCAGAATTGCTGCTCACTTGAAAATAAAAATAAAATTCATCTAAGAAGTGCCCATGCCCCAAACTACCGAGAAATATGAGTTTATTATTGTTTTCACGATGTTTGAGGGTTATTTATTCTCAGACCTGATTTTAGGGTTGTTTGTGCTCAAAGGACTGCTCATAATTGCATTTCATGCTAATTTAAGGCCCTTTTATCACTAACATGCCTCCACCAACTACCTGGATCTACTTTTTAGTTCTATTTACACCTTTTTCTATGGAAAAAAGCACCTACAATTCATAATGTTGATGTCAATTGTTCATTAGGATGTCAGCAAATCCAAAATTTACACCCAAAGAGGAGGTTCGGGGCTATCAAAATGCACAGGTTTCCTAATGTTGTCCATTTACCACTGCTAAATGTGTTTCTCTTGATGTTATGTAGTCCAGAACTGCCCAGAGATGAGGTACATAAAAAATGTAGACATAAATGAGGAACAAATTGGACACCTTCCATATGTCTTCACGTTGGAACGAAATGTTGTGAAAAGGTATTATGAAACATATTACAATCCTATATATGCTTCTATAGCTATGCCACTATTGGCACAAATTATCCTTACTACTAGATTTCATTACCATCTCTTGAAGATGTTTCCATGAATGTTTTCTTACTTTCTAGTAGGGTGTTGCTCCTACAAATATACTTTTATGCCTAGGTCATCCCTCTTTCATTATAGTTGTTCTTCATCCCCAATAGTAGAAAATTATGTTGTTAGGGTTCCTTCATTACCTTTAGTCCCCATAACTTCTCTTTTAAGGCCCAAAACTGCTCTAAATAACCATACCATTGTAAGGTACACCCATACCAAAATGGGGGTAAGAAAAATGAATACTAGAATTCCAGATTAGGGTGTTTGAGTTCTCAATGGGTGATAAGATAAACAGGACAATAGTAAAACAACCTTGCCAACTATGGATATATTTGGATGATATAGACAATATTCTTGAACAACCTTTGCAAAAATATGTGTAGATGTAATTTTGGTTGTAGCTGCTAAAAAGGATTTTATTTCAACATGAGGACATTTTAAACTCCTCCAAGCAATTTTCATTCCACCGTAAGAAACATCAACCAAGGATATTGAAAAAGCTTCAATAAATAGGATTTTATCATAAAACAACATGATTTCTTCCCTCAAATATGCTACAGGAATGTGTATTGAATGGTAAACCAAAGAGACAAGGAATAATTTCATAAAATTCTTATCCTCCTAATTAGGTCATTCTCCAATCAAGTAACTATCTCCATCTGGTAATCATGTAAAATTGCATGAAAGATGCAAAGAGATCTCTAATTCCCTAGGGAAGACTATCACGTAAGAACTCAACTAGGATTAAGAAACCAATGGGTAAGTCATCTCCAATGTGCAAATCCATCACAAAATATCTATCATATGAAAATCCATCATGTACCATATAGGGTTTGAAGTTTGAACATACACCACATTTCCAAAATCTCATGAAACATTGCCAAACATGGTGTAAACACTTTCAAAGTAAACATGAGAATTAACATGGCTGCACTTGAACAAATAGGGGTTGTAGGAACCTTGTAACAAGGTCAATTCTCTGAGATATAGTCCTTTTTAAGTGTTGGAATAGGTAGGGGATAATAACTACACACTCAATCTAAATCCATAAATGTGAATTGACTCTATATTTCGCATGAAGAGTCTCAAACATGAGTCATCCATTCTCGATGAGGAAAATGAAAAAAAGTATTTCCTATAACATAAGACTTCACATTATAATCTCAATCATAGTTAATAGAAGATATAGGTTTATGAAGAAGTCTAGAACAACTAGACAGGGGTAGTAGGAACTTTGTATGGTTGGGTTTGTTACCCCCATATTGTGTGGGTATCCAAATCTGATTCTAATCACACTCTTGAAAGTGGTGACATCATTCATAATGATGATTATTGACATCACACTCTGTATAAGGGAATTGAAATTCATGGTACTGAAATTTTTCCTCATCCCTCTAAATGTCTATAAATACAAGATGTCGAATCAAATTTACAATACCCAATACAGAGTGCCATTCGAATTTTGCAAGAAAATATCATCATTCTAGAGGCCCAACTCTCAAAAGTCAGTGTACAAAGAGAATTTATGGGTAGAGATGGCATAGTTGGATTGTACTGGGCCTCAAGTAGGAACAGTAACCATCTTTGTCTAGTGGTTGAAGTTCCACAAGCACAGAATAAAGGGATGTCTCTAGCAGAAAATTAGAATGTTACAACATGGAGGAGGGCCAAGAATCTGCCTGGTCCCAGTCTAGGAAGTCTTTGTCTCAACCTGCAGGATCTACTTGGTCCTCATGACCAATAAATTTTCTGGTCCCAGACAATAATACCCTATAGACATATATGGTCCCTGGCCACATGCTAGAGACTTTTCCATGGAATCAACCTACTTGGTCCTAAACCAACAACCTCGAGAGACTACTGGGTGCCCTAGGGTACCTTCTAGGAACTGACTTTGCTTGGTTGACTAACTAGGAACGCTATTAACTGACTAGGGTACCATCCTCCCTGAGAATGGGTCTAAAAGCTACACTATATTTAACAAATGGTTGAATAGGTAGCATATTTTTCAGCTCATGACTATATGCCCCAGGTTTCCTTACATAGTGAATGTTTTACCAAGTTTGTTTGAGACTACCACTTAGGTATTTTCCCTTGTATATCCTTGAGATAATTATAGCCTTCAAATAAATATAGGATTGGTACTCGATCCCTAATCATATTTGATGTTGTAGGATCCTGATTACAAGCCTTGATTGACCCCATTTTCCCAACTTCAATCCTAGGCACTAGTCTTAAGTTTTTCTAACCATAAAAATTCATTTTAAACCCCTTTAAATTTGTTATAATCAATTTGAAATCTCTATTCACATGAATCCTACAGCAAATTAGCCTCAATATTTTCATTTCATGATCCTTGGCCTTCTCTATTGCTGAATATTTTTTAGTAATAAGACTGATGTCATAACATCAGAGATCTACCACAAAAATAGAGTCTAAGGTAATTTCATGGGATGGTTTTATGATCTTAAATTCCATAAATTGGTTAGAAAAGTTTGGCCCTAGATATACCCCTAGTTTGGCCTCCAATACCCCTCATTCAGACATCTTTAGAGGCTGAAATACTCTACTGCAGTAGAACTTTGTTTGCTTATTTGAATTCTTACATATTCAGAAAATTTGGTACAACCATATTAAATCAATTTTGGATTTTGAGTTTTGGAAAATTTTGAGCATTAATTTAATCATTCATTTTATTCTTTCTCATCGTAAAATCAAAATCTAGGTTTAGTATCTTAAAATCAACTTTAAAAGAATTGATGAACATACAAGTTGATGGTTCATATTAGTAGCCAAAAGTTTTATATATTGCTACATTTAAATCTGGTTGCTTGTTCTATACCTAGCCTAGTTTTTCATGTCTTGTGTCACTTTAAAGGTTGGAATTTTCTGCTGTTATAAACCTCATTTCTTTTCCAAATCCGTACTTTAATAACAACAAGAAATGCATGTTCAAATCTACAAACTAACAGTGAAATCCTGAACCAAAGGAACTTTCGTTTAAACAATTAATCAATCTTATTTTCACATTAATCATATTTAAACTTGTAATTACTTTCAAAGCTTAATTTAAAGATTTATTTCTTGGGAATTAACTCTAAAACACATGTTCCAACTCCAACCCCAAGTGTTGGATATTTATCCAAACACTAAAATGAGAGAAGCTATTGCTGAGGTGATAGTGGAAACACTTAAAGAGTTGCCCTTAGCTAAACCCTAGTGAATATTTTGCACTTCAGGGGTGGTAGTTTGTGTGATAACATGGTGAACATTAGTGATAATTTATCTTGCACAAGTTTCTGAAATGTGGGAACATTGGGAACGTGGATACGAGTGTTCGAAATGGCTAGAATTTTTTCCCAAATTTGCAGGAAACATTAGGTTGGGAGTGGCAATATTTATATTTAAAAATATATATATATATTCTCGACTACAATGTATCCAAACAATGATACATATGAGATACAAGAATTCAATGGATGGTGCACATTCATATATATTATATTTCAATTTATAAGTTAATTGAAGGTACTGCTTACCAATGTTGGAGATATTGTGTTGGGGAATATATTTCTAGAAAGAAACTTATCAGAAATATCGAGGAAAAAATAGTAAAAAATAAACATAGACCTGAAGAATTATGAAAAATATCGGACAAATCGATAACACAAAAAAGTATGGAAAATTTGGAAATATCAGGAGAAATCAAAGATATTAATAACATTGCTACTTATCAACATTCATACTACATTCATGGTACATGAACACGCCACACATGTATTTTATTAGACTCAGAACTGAGAATTATAATATAAATTCAATACTATGATGATGTGCTTCCTCGCAATGCCTACAATCTAGAATTAATTTCAATCAAAATGTAGGCCATTCCCGAACTGCGTTGCCTCCTCATAGGCAATTAAAATAGTAAATCCACAAAGCATAATTTTAGAAAATCATGCAGCAGACTTACAACACTATAAGAATGTTGATGTAATTGTAACTTTGAAATGTATTCACTTGTATTTCTTATCTATTGTAACCCGATGTTTATTCTGGGATGTACTTATGTCATGTCATGCCCCGATGTTCCTATCGGGAAGATATATAATGTAAACAAGTCATGTCAAGTCATTGTGGGTAACCCTCCTATTGTCTAAGGGTTAAAGTCCCCGCAGTTTCAGGGCACTAGGGTTATTAGATTCTCCTAGAGAGGTCAGCCCTAGTAGGGTTTTAGTCATGTCGGGAATTAGTATAAATAGAGAGGTGACCTCTCTATTTATCACACACTCATACACACTCAGTTGTAGCACATAGCTGAGGAAGAGAAAGACATTGGGGCAAGGAAGAAAGAGCTTACTAGTGTTAGGAAATCATCTTACTGTTTTTGGGTTTCACTTTGGTGTTGATTCTATCTCTGAGGAAGTTGCAAGGTTTTCTCCATTTATGGTTTCCCCGAGGAAAAACATTGTGTTCATTGTCTCTTTTGTTTAATTGTTGTGCTTGTTGTTCTCTCAGTTAAAGATCCTAATGATATGCTAGCTCAATGTTAAAAATCTAACATGGTATCAGAGGTAACCTGAGAAGAAGACACTGTGCAGCTGTGGGAACTAGGGATTCCTATTTTGTGGATATCTCTCCATAGATTTTCAGAAAAAGTAGGGTAGAATAACTCTCCTCCCTAGGGCACATCTTTCTCTAAAAGCATAATCCAATTCTGAGGTTTTTCAGTTTTGGACCCGACACTGCAGCCGAAAATTAGGTCTTTTCACAAAAGTGGAATTTTTCAGTGAGCCCAGGCCTGGATTGATCTCCTCCCCAAAATCAAAGTTAGGGATTAAATTCAAATCATTTGGTTGGATAGAACTCTGGAAAAGCAAAACCCTAATCTGCTCCTGAACCAGCACTGCAGGATTTCAGCTCCAAAATCCAGATCTGACATCTTGACCTGGTAAGATGTAAATATTTTGTATTTCCATTTGAGGTTCTCAATTAAGATGTCTCATCATACCAAGCTTGATGAAAATCTTAAGGGAGCTAATAGCTTCCGAGCCTGGAAGTATAGGATCTCCCTGGTCCTGGAAGAAAATGAGTTGGACTCCTATATCCATGAGGAGACTCCAGTCCCAGAGGGAGATGAGGACAAGGCCTTACATAAGAAGAAGTTGGTTATGGCAAAGAGGATCATTGCAGATTCTATCAAAGATCACCTCATTCCACAGGTGTCCTCTCTCAAGACACCTAAAGCCATGTTTGATTCCCTAACCAAACTATTTGAAGGGAATAACATCAATCAGAAGATGACTCTAAGGAACCAGTTGAAGAATGTCAATATCCAGAATGAGGAGACCATCCAGTCATACTTCACAAGGGTCTCCCAGATCAAAGAACAATTAGAAGCTATAGATGAAGAAGTGGAGAATGCAGAAATTGTGATGACAACTTTGAATGGCCTCCCTAGGTCATGGGATTCATTCATCCAAGGAATCTGTGCTAGGAATAAGTTAGTCAAGTTCAGTAGACTATGGGAAGAATGTTCACAAGAAGAAGCTCGAATAGTAGCTCAAGAATAAAATATGGGAAGTGAATATCAAGCTCTCACAGTACACTGTAAGAAAGGAAGAATGGAAAATCATCATCACCAAGGTAAGCATTCTCATCAAAAAGGTTCATATAAACTCAAATGTTATACATGCGATGAAATAGGACATTTTGCAAGAAATTGTCCCATGAATAAGAATGGATCCAAGAAGAAGAGGAACTCCAAAAGAAGACATCATCCTCACACTACTGAGGATGATGATCCTCCAAGGAAGAGAGTAAAACAAGAAAGTGAAGACTCTTCAAGTGAATATGAATATGTTCTGATCTCCACTCTCACGGGAACTGTCACTCATGGAAGCAAAGATTGGCTTATTGACAGTGGATCTTCCAAGCACATGACAGGTTTCAAGGAATCCCTTGAGAAACTATCCAAACATAATTCACCCCATAAGGTGAAGCTTGGGGATGACTACCAATATCCCATAAAAGGGAGTGGTGAATCCTCATACAAGCTAGACTCTAGAAAGTCTATAAAAATGAAGGATTTCATGTTTGTACTAGGATTGAAGAAGAATATTCTATCCATATCAGCATTGGATGCAAAAGGCATGAGGGTTGCATTTGTAGATGGCCAAGTCCTAATGTGGCCATGAGGAAAAACTATTGATGATGCAATAGTGATTGGAGAACAAGAAGGAGGTTTATACAAGCTAAAGGGCCATCCAAAACAAGCTATGGTCCATGACATAGTAGAGCCAAATGAAATTTGGCACAGAAGGCTTGCACATGTGCATTATAGAGCACTACCACTTGCAAGCAAAGTTGTTGAAGGTCTTCTAGAAATCCAAGCAAAACATGAAGGGGTCTGCAAAGGATGTGCGAAAGGAAAGAACACAAAGAAGACATTTCCAAGTAGTGAAAGCAAAGCAAAAGGAATCTTGGAAATCATCCACTCCAATGTATGCGAGCCAATGTCATCAAGTTCACTAAGCGGGTATGTATACTATGTTTCTTTAATTGATGAATTTTCTAGGAAGACATGGATTTACTTCATGAAGAACAAAGATGAAGTTTTCAGCAAGTTCAAGGAATTCATAGCCTTGATCGAGAACCACACAGAAAAGAAGATCAAGAACTTTTGATCAGATAATGGCGGAGAATTCACATCAAATGAATTCAAAGATTTATGCAAAGAATCAAGGATTAAGAGGGAGTTGTACACTCCTTATAATCCACAACGGAATGGGGTTACAGAAAGGAAGAACAGAACTATCATGGAAGTTACGAGAGAAATGCTTCATGATCAGGATCTTCCCATGCATTTATGGGCAGAAGCTGCTAGAACAACGGTGTATGTACAGAACTGTACTCCACATAGAGTACTTAAGAAAAAGACTCCTGAAGAAGTCTTCTCTGGCAAGAAACCAGAAGTCAGCCATCTCAGAATAATCGGCTGTCCAGTGTACATACACATTCCAAAAGATAAAAGAACAAAATTAGATCCTTCAGGAAAGAAGGGTATATTTGTGGGATACTCTGAAAGCTCGAAGGCTTACAGAATATATTTCCCAGGGTTCAAGAAGATTGACATTATCAAGGATGTAACATTTGATGAAGACACGGCTTACAACAAATCTAGAAAGAAACCTACTGAAGATACTAAAGAAGCAGAAGCACCCAAAATTCATGATACAACCATGAATGATGAAGTTCAAGAAGAATGTCAAGAATTTGAAGAACCATAAAGACCTGTAGATCCACCTCAAGAGAAGAATTCTCAAAAGAGGAAACATGCTTGGGTACGAGAAGTTATCTAAGGTGTGGAAAGATATGGGGCTCCAGAAGAGAATCATGGAGAAAGAAAGAGAACCAGAACCTGCTCCGGATATGTGGCCTTATTATGTGATGTTATCTATAAAGAACCTTCCAACTATGAAGAAGTGGTAGAACAGAAAGAATGGAAGGATTCTATGATCGAAGAGTATCAATCGATCATGAAGAACGATGTTTGGGATGTTGTCCCAAGACCAGAAGGGAAGTTAGTTGTAACTTCCAAGTGGATCTACAAGATTAAGCATGTTGTAGATGGTAGCATAGAGAAATATAAGGAAAGATTCGTGACTCGTGGCTTCTCACAGAAGGAAGGAATAGATTATGAAGAAACCTTTTCTCCTATAGCTAGATACACTTCCATCAGATCAGTACTTTCTTTGGCTGCAATAATGAAATGGAAGATACACCAAATGGATGTCAAGACTGCTTTCTTGAATGGTGTAGTGGAAGAGGAAGTGTATGTAGAACAGCCACTCAGTTTTGAGACACATGACAGGGAGTCTCATGTGTGCAGACTGAAAAAATCCCTGTACGGTTTGAAACAGGCACCTAGGACATGGTACGATAGAATTGACAGCTTTCTATCTAGTTTGGGATTTACCAAGAGTAAAGCAGATTCCAACCTTTACTACAAGGTTGAAGATGGAAACCCAGTGATGCTTCTACTGTATGTATATGATATGTTTGTAATAGGTATGGATGGGTTGATTGCTGATACAAAGAGAAAGCTTGCTTCTGAGTTCGAAATGAAGGACTTGGGTATGATGCATTATTTTCTAGGCATGGAGGTGTGGCAAAATGCGGATGGAATCTCCCTCGAACAAGGAAGCATGTAGTAGAGATCCTGAAGAGGTTTGGGATGATGGACTGCAAGTCTTTGACCACACCTATGGCATCGAACTTGAAGCTATAATTGAGTGATTATTCATCTGAAATGGTTGATGCTATGATGTATTGTCAGATGATTGGCTCCTTGATGTACCTGACGAACACGAGACCAGATATCTAGTTTGTTGTGAACACCTTGAGCTAGCTCTTAACAGATCCGAGACATGTTCACTTGATTGCTGCAAAGTATATTCTAAGGTACCTAAGGGGTACAATTGATTATGGGCTCAAGTACAAAGCGAATAAGAAGATTAACCTAGAGGTTTATGTTGATTCAGATTGGGTAGGCAGTGCCATCGATAGGAAGAGCATTTCAGGTTGTTGCTTTAGTATGGGATTAGGTGTGATCTCTTAGTTTAGCAGAAAGAAATCCTATGTGGCACTAAGTACAGCTAAAGTAGAGTATGTCGCAACTTGTTCAGCTAGTTGTGAGGAAGTATGGTTGTGGAAGCTACTGTCTGATTTATTTGATCTCTAGATGGATGCTACTTGTATACATTGTGACAACCAAAGTTGTGTGAAGTTGTCAAAGAATCCAGTGTTCCATGACAAGTCGAAGCATATCGAGATCAAGTATCACTATATCAAGGATATGGTGCAGAGGGGAGCAGTGAAGCTCCAATATGTTGCGACAGAGGAACAGATAGATGATGTATTAACGAAGCAATTGGCTAGGGTGAAGTTTGATTACTTCAGGGAGAATCTTGGTGTTCTCCAAATCAAGGTTTCCTCCAAGGGGAAGTGATGAGAACCATAGCCATTCTGACATGGTGAGAGGATTGGTTCCTTCCATGGTTACATGTAAGGCCTGAGCCATTCTATCATGGTGAGAGGATTGGTTCCTTCCATGTCAAATATGAGTGCTAAATTCATGAGCCATTCTGACGAGTAGGCCAGATGTAAGGGTTGAGCCATTCTGTCATGGTGAGGATTGGTTCCTCCCATGTCAAATATGAGTGCTAAGCCATTCTAATGTGACTATAGGATTGGTTCCTACATGATCAGAAGTAAGCGCTGATTGCCATTCTTGGAATGGAGGCACCTGGTCAGTTACCAGGTAGCTCAGTCTAGGACTGGGGCCCATTTTGATATGACTGTAGGGTTGGTTCCTACTTGGTCATATGCGAGTGCACGCCCTTTCGAACATGCATGTTGGATTGGTTCCTCGCATGTGTCAGATGTAAGTGCAGAGCGCTTTTGAACATGCATGTTGGATTGGTTCCTCGCATGTGTCTGATATAAGTGCAGAGCCCTTTCGAACATGCATGTTGGATTGGTTCCTCGCATGTGTCAGATGTAAGTGCGGAGCATTTTCGAACATGTATGTTGGATTGGTTCCTCGCATGTGTCAAATATAAGTGCTGAGCCTTTTTGAACAGAACTTGAATTCAAAGTCGTCATCATACCAGGTAAGTTAAATGTCGGTCCCGACCATTTATCCTGAATCAGCATAGGAGAGGAACCGACAGGAGTCGAAGATGACTTGCCGGATGCACATCTATTTCGAATAGAAACAGTCCCAGCAGAATTGGAGGAAATAAATTAGTTCTTAGAAAATGGGCAAGCACCAGAAGGCATGAATATGAAGAAGAAACAAATCTTAGCCATGAAAGCTGCACCATATAGCCTCATAAATGGATTCCTATATAAAATGGGCCTGGATGACATCCTTAGAAGGTGTGCACTGAAACATGAAAGAAATAATATTATGCATGAAGCACATTACAAAATTTCCAGAGGACATTTCCAAGCAGACGCAACTGCAAAGAAAATCCAACAATCAGGGTTGTGGTGGTCAACACTTTACAAAGACTACAAAAATTTTGTAAGCTAATGTGACAAATGTCAATGGCTGGTTCGACCCTTGCCTAGTATAGAAATTCCCCTGATATCAGTAAACCCAAGTTTGACATTTGAAATTTGGGCCATCGACTTCATAGGACCATTTCCCATACCAGCAAAAAGAACAAGTGCAAGGTACATAATAACTGCAGTCGAGTACGTAACCAAATGGGTAGAGTCAAAACCAGTCGACACATGTTCCAGCGACATAGCTATTAAGTTTATCTATGAGAATATCATTACCATAGTTGGATGTCCAATAACTCTACTCAGTGATTAGGGAACACACTTTATTAATAAAACTATTAAAACACTAACAAATCAGTTCCAAATCGACCACCGTCGAAGTACAGCTTACCACCCTCAGTCAAATGGAGCAATTGAAGCATTTAACAAAACATTAACAAAAGTATTAACAAAAATATGTAACACCGACAAAGACGACAGGGATGAAAAGATACCTGCAGTACTATGGGCATACAGAAGAGCATACAAGCGTTCAACCAACCAAACATCGTTTCGACTAGTTTATGGACAATAAGCAGTAGTTCCATTACACTTTCGACAACAGACACCTATTATCGCAGAGATTTCACATGTCGATGTCGAACAAGGAAGAAAGGACTGGCTGCTGCAACTAAGTAATCTTGAAGAACACCAACTAATTACGTTACAACATCAGGAAATCCAGAAACAACAACAAAAGGCATGGCACGATCGAAATATCAAAAACAAAAACCTGGTGGTAGGAGACCTTGCCTTACTATACAATAGTCGGGTAAAAGGAAAACCCAAAAAGATACATACAGAATGGATGGGACCCTATGTTGTCGAAGAGATACATGCCAATGAATCAGTCCAACTAAGGACGTTTCAAGGCATAGTATTTCGGAAACTTGTTAACGGTGCCTGACTAAAACGGTACAGAAACTCAAAAAGTCTAAAAAAACAAAGAGAGCATATAACGACCATAACAGTTAAACAAAGGCTATAAAAATCTGAAAATCCAAAAGCAAAATAGGATCGAAATACATAAAGAAGTATGACAAGGAATCACCACTACGACAACCGACATCACGCCCATCGACATAACACCTTCTACTACTCACATGATAGACATCGACCAACGACCTCGAAAGTCCCATCACGCCTTCATGACTACGAGTGAAAAAATCAAATCACCATTAACGCAAACTCAAGTGTTCATGCTGGACCATCACGTCGGTAATTAATACATCCATTGACAAAAATGTCAAATGCATCAACTATAAATACTGAACTACCAAAGGATCACTTACAACATTTCAAACAAAGAGAGCAACTTAGAAACTAGACGACCGAAAGCCAAGAATACCAAAGTAAAGTCGACTAGCAGACCGACAAGATGGCACCAAAACAAACCAGATCTACAACCAAGGCTAAAGAACTATAGACCGTGGAGACACCATTGATGAGGAGACTCAAAAACATCAAGAACGCTAAGGTTCAGGAGGGCTCATGGGAGAAACTATGGGCCGAGATTAAAGAGTGGGCCTTTGTCAACAAAAATCCTACACAAGCTGCAGAGCAAATAAATCACAGTACTATTGTGAATTACATAAACGCACCACTCATGGCCAGTTTTGGAGGCACAAAGGAAACAGGGATAAAATTTATCATAATTCGGTACCACAACGACATATTTTACTTCGACAGACCAATCGAAATCTCCGGAGAAGTAATCTACAAATTGAATGGAATATCAAACCAAGGTGATCCAGTACTAGTCGGAATAAAACAAGGGCTGGTAGAGGAACTAACTGGATCAGCATCAGGAAAGAACTCCAAAGGGTTAATGATTATCCAAATACAAGTGCAAACGCCACAAATTGTGGCTAAAATCATAGCCACTGGGCTTACACCGATAGGTTGAGGAAGCGAACTCAAACTGGATATGTTGGAGGCAGTAGATACCATTGCCGACACAGGAAAAATACACAGATGGGCTGAGTATGTCGTCGACATTCTCAAAGGAATCTATGAAAAATGCCAGGAGTTGGGAGGGATTATAAAGTTCCCATCCCTTATGATATGGATAGTCATGTACACCTTGTGCCCTGTTGGGGACAAACAATTTCAAGAACCCACAAAATTACATGTGTGGAGATTCAAACCGTTTTCCCGAAGTGGAACAATGAAAGAACTAGCAAAAGGAAAAGTGTTGTTAGAAAACTGGTTCCAATAGTTGAAAGTCCAAACGACCAGATGGAGGGTGCCCCAAAACATCCGACGAAGTCTGCCCAAAACTACTCAAATCCAGTTAGAAATCGACCATACCGCGTTTTGGTACATGCAGGGCTCCAAGGCAAAGGAAAAGACTCTCGACTACTACCGAAAAGTTGAAGAAATTTTCCAGGAGTTAGCTCGACAGTCGAGTACAAAATTGTCGATACCAGCAAAGGAAAAAGAGATAGACCTATCAATAGAAGAGCCACTAATAGACCAAGAGAAAGAAGAATATTATGAGCTCAGCTTATACATCAGCACATTTGTGTCGGAGGAGACACCGACATAAGATACCGGTCGACTACAAATCATAATCTAGCCACCAACGGCACAAAGGGAAGCGACACAAACAGAACAGTTGGTAACCAATCTAGCTGAAGAAAGCCTCATCTCAACTCAATACCAAGGGGGAGAGATAGATACTAAAAACCCCAAGTATGCTGTCACCAAAGAAAACATACATAGATTGTCGAAAGAGATAGCAGCCTCAAGAAAAAGAAAAATAACTCACGAACAGGAGCAGGGGAAGGGTAAGCGCAAGCTTATCATTGCAGAGTCCTCGAAAGATGAGGAAGAACTAGCAGCTACAGCATGCGACATTATAGAAGATGCCGCAGCAAACAAAGTTTCGGTTGAAACCCAGTTCCAGATATTCGTCGAAGCAGGGGTACAACAAGGTCGGCCGAAGAAGGTGAAAATCACAAACACCTCGACGGCTGAAAATGTTGTCGATCTTGAATCTACACCTCAACCCCCATCTCCGACCAAAATCATACAAGAAGCACTGCCAGCACCTCCTTCCATAAGCCCAATCAACATATGCAAGAATGTTATGCCGGAAACCTTGAAGGAGAGGCTCGATCGAGACAGAGACTTCCAAGCATATATTGAAAAACTTCCTAAGCTACTCACCTCGGCACAAAAGATCACCACCAAATTCCCTTTGTTTGAAGCTGGTGGATCTAGACTACCCAATCCTTAACCTGGCCAAGTACCCCAGAGGCCGAGGACTGTGGCAGTCATAAGTTTAGTATTTCAAAGAAACCCTGACAACCAAGATGAAGTTGTCGCAAGTCGGACTACATCCCTCATTCCGACCAACCCCGAACCCAACCCACCAGCCAATGAACCGACAGGAGATGAGGAAGGAGAGAACATGGATGAAATAAATCGATAAATTGACAAACTATTCTCCAACCTTCAAGAAAATTCACCCACACAGATCCACGACCCGTCACCTGACCATATCTCCACCAACCCAATCACACCTGACCATTCACCAATGCCATCACCACCGCCCCCCAACCCAGAATCTGTAATCCAACTAGATGCACCTGAACCAGCTCCGCCGCAACCATTAGCACCAACAACATCTGCATCTAGACCCTTGGTTCACAACCAACTAGATGCACAACCAGATACAGCAATCATCCAACCGACCCAACCATAAATACCTTCAACCACTGCTAGCCAACAACTAGACAACCCAATTCTGACACTTGCAGATACACAGGTGCCAAAGCAAGCATAGCAACAAAAGCACAAAAGAAAGAAAGACAAAAAGAAGAAGGACCATCAAATCCAGATGACAATGGTCCACATCAGTCAACTTAGGTCGACCACTGCAGTTGATGCAACCAAGCTAAGGGATGGAGAATTAGGGAAACTCTTGGAAACACTGGCAATCGAAGAAAAAACAAGGAGCCAGAACAAACGTAAGGAGCTTGACGATACCGAAAAAGAACAAGTCGAGTTCCTTAACAAATGCAGAAACCTTGTGCAATCTATGATACCAAGACCGACAGAGGTCGACACTGACAAACCGCTAGAAAAATATTATCAGTTGTTTGAGAGCGTGGTGTTAGTGCTACAGGCACAGATACAGGACACAAGAGAGGAGTAGACAGAAGAAACAGCTCAACTATTGATGCAGCAGCACACAACTTTTTCAAAAGCATACAAGGTACTACAAGATCACATGGAGAAGTCGGTCATTACAGAAAAAATACTACGAGACTGGCCTGCTTATTATGGGCAAATCTATCAGCAAACCCAGCAGACTCGACAAGAAATACAAGCACTCAAGAAGAGAAAAAGCACAGAGGAAGCACTCAGAAGCACAATTGAAAATCAAATAGTTCTCAAAACAGCCAAATTGCAGAAGCACTAGCGACAAGCACACCAATGGGTGCAGCAAGCAATTCCAAGTTTAGAAAAATTAGACATCATTTTCCCGCAGATGAAATGACTTTTTGAAGCAACATAGGAAAAGGACCAGTTTATGGGTCCCGACATGGAAAGGATAGCAAAACTTTCCATTCCAGAGAAGATGTCGATACTATCAAGTCTAACTACATTAACCATTGACATATAGAAAATACTGCAAAGTTGGACGGAATTCCAACATCAGCTGGCAGTGACAGCTGACGCAATTGTCGAAGTCTATGTTCCAGAAAATACCAACCATCAAACTTCACAGCCCATGAAGATCAAAACATAGAAATAACTACTTAGGACAGGCAAAGAAATTTTCGTACCTCCCTGTTTCTTTGGGACGAAGAAACGTTTTGTTTGTGGGGGAGATGTTGGAGGAGCAAGTCGGTAAACCGACTGGAACGATAGCCGACTAATTAGAGATTAGGTCAGCCACATAGGGTCATGTTGGTTGACCAAACCGACAAGTAGTTATTTGTAACTGTTTTGTAATTCATATATATTAGGCTGTGGAGCAAGAT
Source organism: Pseudotsuga menziesii (assembly GCA_001517045.1). NCBI lineage: Eukaryota > Viridiplantae > Streptophyta > Pinopsida > Pinales > Pinaceae > Pseudotsuga > Pseudotsuga menziesii. The sequence continues at coordinate 120,101 of LPNX011210921.1, read as the reverse complement.
GAGAACTCGGTTCAGTTCTCGGTATTGTATGAACCCTTTCATTATAATATAATATGTTATTCTGCCTACTTATTATTGTCTCTTGTATCTGTTATGTATGTATGCTTTTAATGTGTATTATTGGTAACCCTATGTGATCTGTGAGATTACAACAATGATCCACCAAATCATGACAAATGTATGAATGAAGAGATAATGTGAGAACATTAAAGAAACATGAGTTTGAAGAAAGACAACTAGTCTTTCTATACAACAACAAAAAAAGGATAAGGTAGAGAAACTCAATTACATGTGGTTCATACCCTATCATTTTATGAAATTATATGAAAATTTCTCAATGGATCTTGAATGTATAGGAATACTTCCCTATGCTAGAAGAATTAACACATCTTCATAAATGATAGATGCAAGCGAAAGGGAAAGGACACCCAAGAAAAAAAACCCTACCATGGCATGTTGACACTAGTCCAACACATGTGTAAATATATCAATTATCAAGCATACAATATGACATAAATTAGAGGAAAGAAAGGAACAAATTGAAGACTGGAAGGAACTACCCAAAAATAACACCTGACTCCAAGAAGCCAACATGTCAAGTAATTATTTAATGAGGAACCTATAGAGCAACCAAGCATCCACTCTATAGGATCTCCAAGAACTAACATCCACTCTACTGATCAACCTGCTGAAGAAGGCTTGAAAAGAGTTCAAATCTAAAATTTTAGGCCTTACCAACCTCAAAAGATTGAAGAGCTCTTTAAAATTGTTCTGAAAAAGGGTACATGAAAATAAAACCCATCTCCTCCTATGTATTTGGGAAAGAACATGGAGTATGTTGGTGTCCTTGTTGCATGGGAAATACCCTTCATCTAAAACCAGTAGTCTTGGTCCCTAAAGTAGAATTTGTTGGCAAGATTCACCCAATGGTTCAAATTAAACACTTCATAGTCTAAGGGTTTCTTAAACATGATAAGATGAAAGACACTAGGGAATTGATTCAACATATGTTGTCACTACAATTTGGGAATTGGGTTAGGTTCGAGTTGCTTTCTAATATAAGGTTTCTATAATAAAAAACCCTAAAGAAGAAATCCATAACATTTGGGAGAATTCTGGAAAACCCCTGTTGTCGCTAAAATTTGGAAAATACTGGGTTAGGTTCGAGTTTCTTTCTAACCTAGGGATTTTATAATGATCTTGAATTATAGTTGAAGTTTTTTGTTAAACACTGAGTAGTGTGCCTTCTCCTCGATTTTACACTTGGGTGCATCTATATTTTTCAGCTTGTGCCTATCATCCTATTTTTACCCATATTACCTCTATTTTCGTGGGTGTTAAATGAGGGTAACCTTCTCTAATAGCCTCTGTCATTCATCTATTGGACTCCACTTATGATGGGTCCGCTTGCTGGGTCAATTATATGTTTTGCAGCATGGTATGGAACTCTTTATCGATGCTTTAACTGAAGCTATTGGGAAATATGCTTAGCCCACTTTAAGTAGTTTAACTGTTGTAACTTCTACATAAACTGAGGAAGCTGGTTTAAAACACCTGATCTTCCTTGCTTATAACAAAATAGGGCTCGTAAATCCTGCTCGGGGCAGCGACTAATTTTCATCCTTCTCCACCGGGCCTAGCATACATGGGAGCAGAAAAACTCTATCTGTTGTGGCTATGGGGAAACTTGAATCCTTCTCTAAACCTCCCTTAGCATCTCATTTCGGTGGGATCGGCTTAATAGCTTATTTGGGAACTTGTTGCTGATATAACTGAAATAAAAACAACCAAACTAGTTTGAATGTGAACCAAAATGTGGTGGGTTCGTCCACTAATTATAACGCTCAGACTGGCCTGAATTCAGAATCCATATCATCCACACAGAGGGGGGGGTGTATCTATGTGAGTCTTTATGTGTGCAGTGAATCTATGATGAGGAGGATGAGGATGTCGCTGATGATAATGATGTCTATGATGATCATGATCTTATGCATGATGCCAATCATTATGATGATGATGATGATGAAGATGATGATGCTAATGATGAGGATGAAGATGATGATGATGATGAAGATGAAGATGATGATGATGAAGATGACGACAATGATGATGATGAAGATGATGATGTTGACGATGATGAAGATGATGATGATGATGGTGGTGGTGGTGGTGGTGGTGGTGGTGATCGTCTTGATATCATATGAAATGATGAAAATGCTAACAATGTTGATGATGATGATGATGATGACATTGATGATGTTGTCGATGACGACGATGATGTTGCTGATGATGACGACGACGATGATGATGATGATGGATGATGATGGATGATGATGATGTTTATGGATGATGATGTTGATGATGATGATGATGATGATGATGATGATGTTGATGTCGATGATGATGATGAGAAAGCCTTATGATGTTGATGACGATGACAACAATGATGATGATGTTGATGATGATGACAACGATGACGACGATGATGATGATGTTGATGATGATGACAACGATGACGACGACGATGATGAAGATGATATGAAGTAATTTATTTGATCTAGGTTTACTGTTAATTTTAAAAATAATTTCAATGATGGTGTGGATGATGATGACGACGACGACGATGATATAGACAATGATGACGACGATGATGATGATATGAACTAATTAATTTGATCTAGGTTTATTTTTACTTTTAAAAATAGTTTTAATGATGATGTTGATGAAGATGATGATGGCAATGATGATGATGGCAATGAAGATGAAGATGATGATTATGATGATGATGTTAATGATGATGATGGCGATGAAGACGATGATGATGATGATGATGATGTTGACGACGATGATGATGATAATTATGATTTTGATGACGATGATGATAATGATGATGATGATGACAATGATCATGAGGATAGCGATGTCATCTTCATCGA